>VZTG01006781.1:1949618-2065335 GCA_013397845.1 Melanocharis versteri
TTTCCCAGAAGTTCTGGAGTTTTTGCTAATGCGGCGTGGCGGTGTCGCTTCAGCGGTTCGGCCAGGACTGTGACCTGCCCTCGGCTGCCCAGCGGGAACTGGAACGTTTGGGCAAACGCGCGCTTAAACCATTCCATTTATAAGAAAATCGTATCTTTAAACAGTGCCTGAAAGGGCAGCGGTAGCAGTGTATAAAATAAAGCAGAGCCGTCTACAGACGAACACTGTTAGTATTTATACACTGAAATAAGGCTGCGAGTACAAAATGTAGTTTGTATTTTAAAGTCCTTCAAACCCAGACGCACAGGCGGTGCCGTGCTCCGCGCTTCCATCGCTTTTCTTACGTGTTACTCCAGCCCCGGGGGACAAGCCCCGCTCCTTGGTAGCAGTTACAGAGGGCTGCACTTTACTGTGGTTTTTTAGTACATAAATATTTGTGTGAAAGCCAGTATTTGAGGAAAACCTCAAAAAACCTCAGGAAAGGCAATATAACCTCTCCGTGCGTAGTGCCAGCTAAGACTGATAAAGCTCCGAGTAAAGGAGTTCCAGACTACTTCAAAATCCCAGGATAACTGGGTTCCAGCCTACCTAAGAGTCTGGGAAAGCAGATACTTGGGCTAAAGATAACACAGCATTTTCTATGCTCAGCTCTGAATCGCGGGCTGACACCCGCTCAGTCCCTGACAGGCAGAGGAATTGGCATAATGAAACCCATATTAATACCTCAGCTCCAGTGCCTAGATATACATCGAGTTACCTTGATGTCATTTACTGAAATGGGGGGAAAAAAATTAAAAAGCTGTCAGGTAATTGCCCACTCTTTAGGGACGAAGCAACGGGTTGATTTTACTAAATGTCTGTGTTGACAACAGAGCACTCTCCTGCCGCTGGGAGGAGCAGGGCGAGCTTTGAGGAAAGGTGAGATTCACGTTCATGTGCCTGTTTATTTACTCAGAAAGGTGAATCACAAAACGAGGGGGAATTTAGGTATCTACTTTTTATCAGAGGAGCAGGGACTATGCTTGCTCTCAGTAGCCTGTCATGAAATACCTCTGGGAGCTTGCAATAAAGTTCTCAAAGGAACCACAGAAAATCTTATGATATTTAACGTGGAAAAATAATTTGAGAGTTTGCAGATATCTGATGAATTCTCAGTGCAGATCAAATAACCAATCGTTTGCATATCAAAGATGCTTAGTTTATAGTGGAGATCTGTCAGGTAAATGGGAGTCTCCTTGCTATTAAGTTTACACCAATTCACATTCTCCTATGAGACAAAGAATTCTGAGGAATACCCTGATTCTTGGACGTTGTCCCTAAATTTTCTAACCATCTTCAACTATTCCTCAAATTGAGCTTCTTTCCACTCCGTCATTCACAAGCTCCCATGTTGGCACCAAGATTATTTCCTTCCAGTAGCTTCAGTGGCACAAAAACTTAGTTGCTCATTTTTGCAATTTCTACTTCACACCACCCTCTTGCTACTTTTCCTGTAATTACAGTCTACTCCTTCCTCACTATTTGCTACTCAGATACAGTCCCAGTATGTACACATTCAACTGTGTTATCTGTGACTTTTCTTATATCCAGTCTTCCTATTCCAGTTTAAACAATTCCCCTCCTACTGGAATGCCTCTTCTTACATCTGTTTTTCTCCTTTAAGTGCTTTCCCACTAATTTGTGCTTCAAATCCAAACACCTTGTCCTCACTTTAAAGTCCTGTATTTATCAGTGGAATTAAGAACATACAGGGGTCTCAGACTCTCATCCTTCCTCAGATTTTTGTCTTGGCTTCTAAGTCCTTTCATCATCTTTACCTGCTTTTGTTCTGAACGTACCCTCATTTTTTGGCAGCAAATATTTCATCACAAGCTTCCATCTGGAATATTTGTTCTGCTCATCAGTGTTCATCATACCCTTATCTTTGTGATCAGATTATCATCTCTACTGAACCATCTACAATACACTCATTGTATAAAAGATAATTTAAAAGTTATTACTCCATTAGAGAAAATCTTACAGTATTTATATATTTTCAGGCAAAAACTTGGGCTGATGCTTTAACCAAGCAATTTAATTCCTGATAATTTGCATCCTTTTCTAATGCACAATCCATAGGGGTGTATTTATGTCATACAATGTCATGAAGGAAAATACAAGGTGAACATTATCTGGCATTGGACACATATAAATGTGGCACAGCAAAACCATGTGTACAGTAGCAAGAAAATCGAAAAAAATATTAAACTTTAAATTACTAAAGCACATCTTTATTTTGCAATTAAACAATTAAGATCCACAAGTAAACTATATATATATTTTCAAGTCTGTACCTAGACAACTATTTGTCAACTGAAATTAAATATATCCACAAAATATGCATAACAGCATTTTTTCACATAATAGAATGAAATTTTACTTAAGACTAAAACAAGACTTGTTAAATGTTAATTAGCATATTTATCCTGGGAACTGCTGGTTTTCGGTAGAAGTTAGTGTATAATTTTAATGGCAAGAAATTTCATTTTATCAAAATGAGGACAAATACATAAGGCCCTTTAAAGCATACAGTAGCTGCAGTGACAAAAGCTGAATTTATTTTCACATTGTCCAGTGTTGACCAATTTCAAGTTTCCATCGTTTTCCATCAACCGCCCTGGCTACTTAGCCAAGATGGAGCATTTAGGCTGTTGGTTTGTCTTTTTCCCTCCCCCTCATGTGCTTTTAAACAAATTTATAGGCAGAAGTCTACTTATGGGAAGAGCCTTTGCATCCCCCCCAATATTAATAAAGATACACAAGAGTTAATCTAAACAATGAAAGAGCTGTTCAACTCTGAGATGATTTACTCCACACTTGCAGTCCATCATTCAGCAGTATGAAATTGAGATGAAATTTGAAAACTGAAAGCCACAGCTGGAAATGCAAATTAATTACCAGAAGTAACTGGCAAAAATATTGCCACCATCTGATTGTTAATAATGATCTAAATAATAACTCTTCCTTTTGTATTTACACATAGTATAGCACCTGTTACAGAAAAAAACCCCAAACCTTACACAAACAGCCCTGCCAAATTGACTGGTTAAAATGGGATCACTGGTAAATGAAGCAAACCAAATGGAAAACAAATCTGGATACACTGGATAAGATAAAACCTTCACTCTCTTACCTTAATTTTCCTGCAAGATTATTATGGGTTGTTACTGTGGTGCCCCAATCTACTGAGATAATTGCACTGGATCATTTATAGTCTAGTCCTTGTGGATATATTCTAGTTAAAGAACAAAACAGCTTAACGTAAACTGTTTAACCCTTTCACTCATGTCTCAGGCCCCTGGCCTGGGTGCAAAAGGGTGTCAACTTCCTTAAACTTTGTTGTGCATTATCTTTAGTTATCAAAATTCAAATAAGTTAAGTAAAAAAAAAAAAAAGAATACTGATTTCCAGGTAATTGATCTAATGTCAAAAATAATGCTTAGCAGAAACATTTACAGTAAACATAGCTAATTTGCAGCTAGCTGAGAGAGATCACAGAGATAAATTTACAAGTACCCTGTAAGTTTCTATTTGCACCTTTTTTTTTCCTTTTTTTTGTTTTTTTTCCCCCAAATGCAGGCTTCATATTCATATTAAGACAGGAAAATTGAGATGATAGAATTATCTTATTAATATCTATTTTCTGAAAATCCCTCAGAGACACATTAACAATCAACAAGAAGTGGTTGGAACAACAGAAAGCATTCGTACCAGGGTGTAATCCAAATCATCTCTGTACAGAAACCCATTAAGCATCTCTCTCCAAACCCAATTTATTTTGTCCAATAGTTCAGTCAGTAGTAAGCATGAGATAAAGTGCTACTATTCAAACATCAAAACACTTCGAAAAAAATTATCCTTTAAAATGTGTAAGCTTGCTAAATATGAAATACCACAACCAACAAGACGCCAGCCAGTCCGTGAGCCATCATTCTTGCTACAGCAGACTAGAATCAGATATTTTAGTGGCTTTTTAAAATGAGGCTACTAACCAAAATGTCTAAATTTTTAAAATTGAATATTTTTTTAAAGTAAGTCGTTTATCTCTCCTTTTCACCATTGAGATCTCAATGAGCTTAACATGCCAAAGCCAACAGCCAGAACTTAGAGCTTATGCACCAGATCAAAACTTGTAGCGGGAGAAGCCCTATGAAAAGATAGACACCTGTGGGAGTAGCAAGCACAGAGGTAAAATCCAGCGATAAGGAACTGGCCTTCTTTGCAGACTCCTAAACAAACAAGTGAGTTTCAATGTCTAAGTGCAGTGGGATAACAGAGACTGGACAGAACAGTTACACTGAAACAAACCAACCATTTCCTCCTTCTAACAGCTTCCCAATCACCACTAATTATAAATCCCTGCATATTCATGCAAGATCCACAGTTAATCAAGGAATATGTTTTTTACCAGATCTTAATACTGGATCCTAGCACTAGAAGTAGCAATGGGAAAGAACTTTTTCAGTCTCAAGACAAAAGATGGGTACTAAAATTGGCAAATTCACCCAACCCAGCCAACTGGGGACCTGAGATGTGAGCTACAAAAAGACTGCAACTGACATTAGAGGACACCATTCCTCTATTTGGTGGAAGTCCAAATATGCAAAATTTTCATGTGGACCATAATCAAATCAATCCTTTTATCCTCAGGGCTGAGGGGCTTGCTGATTGCCTGCTCTACAGTCAAAACTACAGCGTATGTGCTGGACAACCTTCTTTTACTTGGAAATTGGTGGATCTGTAAAGCTTTTCATGCTCATGCTAATTCTCTGAGCCATCAAGCATCACCCACACACCTGCACACACACTGCATAAGCATAAAAATATCACATAATTCAGTTCCACAGCATACCTGGAGCTCCAACATCTCTACGCCAGACCTTCCCTTCTTCCTGTTTCCCTGGGCAGCGCAACTGCAGCACGTTTGCTGCGTTTTGGCCCTTCCACAGGTACCACAAAGCTTTTTGGAAGGTCTCCACAGAAAGTTGCCAGCTACACAAGTTGCATAACAAACTCCTCATGTTCCTTAATGTCCCAACTGCTTTCTCACCCTTTCTTTACTAGATGGTGTGCCAGACTGCAATCAGATATTCTGGAAGAAGTGTTATTGCTTTATCTATATGGCATATAAGCTTTTGAGATTCAATGGAGAAATGTGGAAGGAATGTCAGCTAGCATTAAAGCCAGCCAGGAGTTCTTTTTTTCATAACTGGGAGAGAATAGATAAAAATAAAATACATAAAAGCAGTATTTTATGCTTAAGACCTACAAGTGATTGAAAATACCAAATACTTCCAAATTCAGGATAAATGAATTTTTCAGCTCTCAGTTACCTGGGATATCTAATGCAGTATTTCTCAAAGTGGACTGGCTGACAGTCTGTGGGTGGTTCTTTAAACAATACCTGCATCTTATTTCATATTTAGAAAAATAAAAAATGCTCCCGAAAACACTCAAAGCCCCCACTAGAGCCCCATGTCTTTCTACTAAAAAAAACCCCTTCAAATCCATTTTAAACAAGAGATGGTAGTGGTAGTTTTCAATCTGAACCTAAAAGTAAAAACAAAAATCTGAACATTTTACATTGGCACAAAATTGTCATAATATTGCTCTTATTTACAATGAAAACTACTTTTTTTTCCTTAACTGGATTTGTATCATGGAAGTGTTACAAACATACTCTTTCCCACACCCACCCAACATTTTTCCTAATCAAATGGTATGAAAATAATTATTCATAAAATCCAACAGTCATAACACCAATCACATATAGGTCTATAAGTCATTATGTCTGAAAGATACATTCATGTTTTGTACAGCATGAAACATACAAAAACTTCTTTAAAAAACTCTTAAGGATGATACAGATCTTCATAACCCAAAGTAAAATATTAAGCAGTTTTGCTTTTTTGGCCATATAAAAATATTTTAAAGGCCATTTATACCACAACAGGTAGAAAAATTTAAATGACTGATCTATGGTGCAGAAAGGCTTCAGTGCTATTCTCTTTCCCAAGCAGTTTTTGGTTACCTTTATCCTGGCTTTGGAGAAGCCAAAAGCCACTGAGTCGCTGATGGCCAATTAATTAAGAATAGGTACTTTGTTCCAATTTTTTCCCCAGTGCAATTAGTTAATAAACTACAAGTCAGTGCAGAGGAAAATTTTGAAGAGACCTATTATTCTTGCCTGTGTTTGTAATCAAAACAGTAATGACAGATGACCAATACATATCCCACACTTCATTGTGGTATAAACGGGACTTCTGAACTTGAACTGCTTTGGCAATTTTACATAAGAATATTTAAATATGTGACATACCAACGCTATATAATGCTGCTATAGCCTCCATTTCTGATTTCCCTCAGAGGAACAGGGCAAATGCTATTTTTGTTTACAACTTAACTATGAAGAAAATTTCTTTTAGTATAGTGGATGTATTATTTTACTTTTTGGACATAAGTGCTGAGTTCAATATAACCTTCTACCTAGCCAGCAACTCAGCTAATAACCTCATCACATGGAAGTTAAAGAAGTATAAAAAAGAATTTTTATTTGTTGCAAATGGCTTAAAATATAACTGAGATTAAAGCTACCACATTACTCTTTTTCAGTTCAGTTCAGATCCAGAGATTCTTGTAAAATTTATTTTTCACTGAGGGATAATATTGACTTAAGCATCAAATCTAGAAATATAAGTAACAGGGCCACAGCCCTCCTAATATTATTTTGTTTTCTAAAAATATTTAAAACTCTATCTTCCATTTGGCATTGTGGTTCTTGTTCATTATTAAGTCATAAGCCAGGATTTCACTTTGCCTGAATCCCTTTTCATTTAATAGTTCATAGCTGATCTGTTTCAAATGTCCATAGAACACAGTATATTATATAATATAATTCTTCAATAGTTAAAAATTATTTAGCGTAGAACTTTCCATTTTAATTCTATGCTATATATATAGCTTACAACAAAATTTAATGGATAAACATTTTCAGGAAACCAGTACAATAAATTAAAACTTTTAAATAGAGAGCACAAAGTTATGCTGTCACAGGGCAGTCAAAGAAGTGACTGGTTTTTTTCTTACAGTATATTACACTGGGTACCTTGCTTCTGACTTGGTTTCTCCTACACTAGAAAAAAATATCAAAAAATGGGGACATTTATGTATCTTTAGAATGAGCTCAGATACTGTATCAGACAGACATTTCTTACAAATCTTCTACCTACTTAAATAAGAAGCAACCCATACCAACTGGAACAATTTTGCACAAGCATAACAGAAGGCGACTGGGGTAATTTTGAAATTAAAATTAAGTTCTGGGATAACTTCATAGTGTTCTCCTCCCTTCTCCCCTCCAAACAAATAAAAGAAAATAAAAGGCAGACCTGTACGAACATGGCTTGAAATCAACTATGAGGACTTAACAAGTTAGTTAGAAGGTGATGGAATTAAATCACATCTGATTGTAAGTTCAACTTAATTATCAGTGCTATTAAAGAGTTATGTCTAATCGAGTAAAACAGCTACTCTCAGTAAAAGGATACAACAAGGTATCAGCTTCTAATGACCTACCAGCATTTTGTAGTAAGATGCTAGTAAGTTACTAGTTGGAAGGAATGAAGGAATGTGTCAGATTTTTCACATAATTACAACACAGCAGCATACAATGCTCATTCATTAAGTTGGCAGAGGTGCTTTTGCTACAGAGAGTAGCACACAGGTACTTGTATAAGGAAAGAGGGAATGGTATTTCCAGGACCCCGTGTGGTAACACATTCCAAGCACCAAGGGCCATTTTTAAAATCTGAACCCATTAAGATAAATACGACAGGACAATACCACCCCCATGGAATCATGAGTGCCTTTCACTGGATGTACGCTGTAAGTCTCAAGGCACTTAAGGGGTTAAGACATAATGCATGCACTAGTTCCCATCACATAATCTGAAGTCACACGAATCAGAATACACCAGTATATGACACACAAGCTGTGCCAAAGAAATGCTGTTTATTTATCTGTTGGTTTTTTTAAATTTTTATTGTTATTATTTTGTACAAGATGCTGGTAAGTGGGCATTATGCAGCTAATGCTGGGTTAACAGACGCCAGCTCTCCTCTAACAACCAGCTGGTCTCTAGTAAGGGTGTAGGACAAAGTGTGCTGCATCAGTAGGCAGTGTGTATCTATCTAGTATTGGCAATATTGCTAATGTTGTAAAAAACAAAACTGTGAGAGTCTGTACATAGTAAATAAACCTAGCACTGGAAAAAGACCATGGCTTAGTGTATTTTTTCATTTGTTTTTCATTTTAAGAGACATGGGTGTAAAACAGAGTGAAATAATTCCAAGCCTTGTTTGTAGCAATTCAACCAGAAGCGCAGTATATGGCACTACAATGAAATATCATAGATTACCCTGAACACAATTAGTTCTTTCAGTTTATGGTTTGTTCGGAGCAAATCACGAAAATAAAGTCTTCAAACAGATGAAGGTTAGAAGAGTTTCAGAGACTGATTTTGTTTCAACGTAAAGTGCAACAGTGCTGAAGTTTTCAAAGTCCTTTGTCAATTCTTTGCTGTACTTCACTATCATTTCCTGCAAGCAGTATTATGGCACAAAGAATGTTGCCAGTTCATTATAGAGGACAGGATTCCTCAATTGATATCATAGGTTTTTTGCTCTTTACTTATGCAGTGATGCTTGTAAAGGTTTAATAAATCCTTCTTCATACACCTTCAAAATAGCTTCACATACAAATCTGTACTGACTCTGAAAAGGAAAGTAGATTCAGTAAATTGAAAAGAAATGTAACTGAAAAATGTCATTCAGAAACAGAAAAGGCCTCTAAGATTTCCCCATCCCATTCTCTTGATAGGCCAAGAACTGTGCTTCAAAGTTAGTTTAGGAAACACAATACAAAAGGAACTTTAGATGAGAGCATTTTGTTTCTCAACAGAAGAACAAGATGAATGGCACTTCGAAATATATGCCGAAAGTCATACTCACAAACCCAGTACTATTATTACAGTATCACCTATTTAGTAATTTTCTGCTCTTTATTTCCTTGCTGAAGTTTCACTGACCTTTCCACGCCCTTAGATTTAGAAGCCATAGTTTTAAAGCACTTTTTCATACTTACATTAACTCTGGCATGCTACTGGACCTCCCTCTCAGAATTTGATATAAAAGAAAACTCTTTCATGTTTTAAAAATCCAGACCTCCTGTTTCTTAACATTATATAATGTCTAACTCCTCAATGCATCCAAGTCTAGCACCTGCATACACAGAGGCCACTAACAGTTTGTTTTAAACAAATCATAGCTAAAAAACCCGACAGTAATAAAATTAGAATGTAATGAAAACAAACCGAAATAAATGCAAAGAGCCACAGCTCACGTTGCATCTGCACAATGCGTCCATGCTGGTTCGAACTCCAGCACAGCTGCGCTGGCAGTGCTGCGGAACAGCCCTGTCCATGCAGCAGTTAGCAATGCCGGATCTCGGAAGGGAGCATCAGCACACGCAGCGCTGGAATCACTGTGCGCTGTCCTGTGCGGGGTATGAAATGGGCCGGTTTCTCTCCCTCTGTGTAAAACCCGCATGAGCACACGCAGTGCTGGAATCACTGTGCGCTGTCCTGTGCGGGGTATGAAGTGGGCCGGTTTCTCCCCCTCTGTGTAAAACCCGCATGAGCACACGCAGCGCTGGAATCACTGTGCGCTGTCCTGTGCGGGGTATGAAATGGGCCGGTTTCTCTCCCTCTGTGTAAAACCCGCATGAGCACACGCAGCGCTGGAATCACTGTGCACTGTATGAAATGGGCCGGTTTCTCCCCCTCTGTGTAAAACCCGCATGAGCACACGCAGCGCTGGAATCACTGCGCGCTGTATGAAATGGGCCGGTTTCTCCCCCTCTGTGTAAAACCCGCATGAGCACACGCAGCGCTGGAATCACTGTGCGGGGTATGAAATGGGCCGGTTTCTCCCCCTCTGTGTAAAACCCGCCTCTGCCCTCAGCGCTCCCGAGGGCGCCTGGGCCGGCCGCGCACAGCGCCGCCCTGCGGACACGCGGGCCCAGCACCCGGCTGCCGGAGCAGGAACGGGAGCGGCTCCGGTTCGTGAAACCTTAAAAAACCCAATGCCCCTATTAGACCTTCTCCCTGCGAGGCACTAAACACCGGATTTTCACTGAATCTTGAAAACCTTGATTTTCTAAGAAAAATGAGGAGACCAGATGATATTGAGCACATACCGTGAAAAAATACAGTTAAAACCCTCACCACTGCAACTCCTACATTTAAGAATAACGCTTTCTTCCCTTCTACATGTGGTAGAGAGACAGCTATTAATCCTGTCACAAACAGCAAGAGCCATCCTTTGCTATTCTTCATGTACCATCACCTTTCTCATCCTTCCTGTGCTACCTGAATAATACAACTTTTTAGTGAAACATGAACACTGGAACATAAATTCAGCAGCACTGAATGACTGATGACCTAGAAATGGAGATACACACATACTTTTTGTCAGCCTTAACACTGTCTGAAGAACGCAAAAGTTCTATTCAAATTTGATTAGAGGAATGGCAGCAGGGACAAGAAAATTACTACAGTGAGTAACTGCCTTCAGGTAACTGTGATTTGATACCGGATGTAGTGCCTTTTCTCATTCAAGATGCTTTCTCTCTAAATGCTATATCCTACAAGTAAAACTACATCAATTACTCATGATTACTCCTTCAAAAAAAAAAAAAACAAAAACCACCAAACTGGAACTATCCAAAGTTTGGAATAACCAAAAATCCAAGTATTTTTTTTCCTTCTGCATGACAACACAACTCAACCTTGTCCCCCTTTTTAGGTACTTACTAGAAACATAAACACAAACTGCTCTCAGACATAAGCAATACCTGACTGATACAAGTTTCTAAATCTGTTCTAAAACTCTTACAAATCTGAAATATAATACATGAATTATCATATCACAAAACCCAAACATTACAGGTGCATGAAAAATTCTGGTACCTTAAGGTACATCAACTGTCATGAAAGTCCCAAAAGAATCCTTGTAGCAAGTTACTTTTCTTAGGCTAAATGTACTTATGATTGCTTTGATATATCTTGCATGAGATTTAATTACACTGATTTTTACAAATATTATTTCTCTGATAATTTCCCTTTAAGTAATTACAGGGCATAGTAAAGGCTTGTTTCCATTACAACTAAGGCAACATAAAATCACTGAATTTCATCACTGAAGTTTTTCCTTGCATGTCTTGGTTCTTTCTGTGCTTATCTTTTATACTGCTCCCATTCTTAACACCTGGAAGTAGGCTCCTGCTTTCTTCTCTGAGTGATTTTTACACTGCTGAAAATTGACCCTTTTTGTCATTAATTACCAGGTAGCCCTGGAACAGGTCCTGCTTTTTTTTCCCCAAGTTTTCTCTGTAGAAATTTAAAGAATTGCTCATTTCCAAAAGCCTTAGCAATTTATTCTTGCCTGGAGCCAAGGCTAAAGCTACACTGGGTAATCTCTGCAATATGATCAACGAGTATATTAAAAATCCATCCAATATGACTAGATCATAGGAAATCATTGTTCTGCAACACAGAACAGCAGGGTTGATACTCACAGGTGTTTGGATCATCATGGCTCTTTGATCTCTCATGGTTCTGACAATATCTAGAGGATAAACAGGCTGATTGCACTCAATGAGACACATCGCTGTCTCCATCGTGATCAGAACCCCCGTCCGTCCAATCCCAGCACTGAAACAGCAACAACAAAACAAGGTGGAAAATGAAATCAAGTGTCTGGAGTACAGCTCATACTCAAAGACCTTCCTTCTCCGGGATTCTCAGGGTTGATCATTATGACTCCCATACTGCTGGGGCAGGGGTTAGACTGGCTGTGTCTGTGTCTGGAAGCAGCCTCTGTCCTGCCTGAACAGAGCAAAACCCATCAGTACGGAACTGCCGCTCCTTGGAAGAGGAACTGCCTCACCCAGCCATTCCCCTGAGCAGAACTTACAGAGATGGTTGTTAAGATCACGTTATAAAGCACACTAACATCTAGAGGATGAGAAGACACAGCACATGCTGGGCTCATTGTGTCAGTTTGACCATTACTGAAATGATGATTTCTGGAATGTTGAGCCAATAAAATCATATTCATGTCCTTCAAGTGATCCATACCTTCCTATTTCCAAATAAGGAAAAGAACAATCACTAGAAACCTCTGTAGGGTGACAATAAGGATTGTTTTCTTGTTATTTAAAAGTATAATATAGATCTAGATTGTATAGATTGAAAAGAAATACGTAACAGCAATCCCTTTCAAGACAAGGAAGTACCATAACATACACATCTCAGAATGGCAAAATTATCAAGAGAGCTTACAGACAAACTTTTTCCCCCTTAAAAATAAAACAAATCTTAAGATTTATCTACCTTGTTTTGTATACACATATGCTTTTCCAGAAGTAGCAAGCCTTAAAGACTGAATATTTAACCTTGAATATGATGATCAGTTTCAAATTTTTCAATTAATGTTGCACTTTTGAAATAGAAAACAAGTATTTCCCCATAAAGGAATATAGGGCCAAATACATATTTAGAAATGCCAGCATTATCTCAACTCATACAATAAATCAAAGTATTTGGATCTAAAGTGTTTAATATAAACATTTCAAACTTCGAAAGTTACTTGTTCTGATTTTAAAGAGCAACTTCAAATTAAGTCTGGATAAGCTACTATTTAAATCTTTGTCCAGGAGGTGGCATTAAAGCTACTCTATATTTCAGTGATGTCATAAGAATTTTAGGACAAGATGTAAATGTGCTGGTTATATAAAATGATTCAGTAGTATTTCATATTTCTAGAATGTATACATATAGAATTTAAATGCAGAATGCTTTATCAAATCCAAGCAGGAACTAACAGTAACTGTCAAAGAAGCTAATGACTCATTTTACAATTTCAAAAGATTCAGAGAAGGACAAAAATTATGGAAAATGTCATAATTTCCCTATGATAAATATTAGGTAGGATAGAACTATTCAGCTTGGAAAATGAAATCACTGACTGATGGAGTAGAACACTGAGACAGGGCATGAAAATCATGAAGGGCATGGACAGGATGGGTGGTTCACCATCTCATCTAGAACAAGAATCAGAAACTGTTCAACAAAACTAGTAAGACCTTGTAAAGAAAAAAATAACTACATGACACAACACCAGAAACGAGTGGTTTATGTAGCTCAGTATAACAAAAATCTTTCCAATTCCTTATGGTCTTGGTTGCCTTATAATCTCTGTGGGTTTGGACCGTTTTGTTTTTAAATTATTATTATTGTACAAAATAAAATAATTTTCTATTAGCTACTTGGATTCCTCACACTAAAGCTGGTGGCTTTGTCCTGAAAACAAATTTTGTTGCACTAATGCCCTGTCCTATTATACTGAAGAGATG
Source organism: Melanocharis versteri (assembly GCA_013397845.1). Lineage (NCBI taxonomy): Eukaryota > Metazoa > Chordata > Aves > Passeriformes > Melanocharitidae > Melanocharis > Melanocharis versteri. The sequence goes on from VZTG01006781.1 coordinate 1,963,131, forward strand.
TTAAAAATAGAGTGCATGCACCGTATGGAGGAACACCTGGGCTCCTTCTGCTTGACTCCCTGCTGGAATTTGGTTATACTTCCCAAGAGCCACCAAGTTGGGCCAATTAAGTAAATTATGTTCAACTGTGATATTCTATCTCTTTTCTTCCGTGAAACGTAAAGTTTTCATACAAGTTTCAATTACACATTGAAATGATCAGTTTGGAGCTGAATTGGTGCCTTCTTGAGATGAATGAAACTATTCCTACTCTCCCAGGATGCTGTTCCAGCGTTTCTGCAGACTTGCATGCTTTCTGCCATTGAGGGTGTATTTGGCTGCCATTTTCACCATTTTTTCACAACCATATTAACCAAAAGTGTATCAATAAGGGAAGCTGAGAAACAGTATCAATTAAGACACTGGCATTCTGGTACTTGTTTCCCTAGTCAGTAAGATTCACCCTGATCTGCATAAAGCAGAAGAGAGCAGAACTAATGAAGTACAATTTCTGATATACAAGGTGTGTTTTTATTTTTCTTTCATCTCCTTCAATAAATGTCTAGTTTACTTGTAGTCTTTAAATTTATTTTATCCTTTACACTTCTCAGCTTCTCTCTGAAAGGAACGATACATGTCTGACTCAGGAATACTGACTACCTGGGGAGCATTCAGGAATTGAGAGGTCAAATATTATTCACAGAACTGTTCCCCAAGAATTGTGGTAGCACATGTTCATTTGAAAACAACAGGCATTATTGTTGTTTGCTAATTAGGTATTTTAAAATGATTAAGATTTTGAAATTCACTACAGGAATGGAGAAATATCGCACAAGAAAAAGAAAAACCACATTTCATGTGTATGTAAAGATCTAAACAACAGTTATTTTAATTCAAGACAAAGGTAAATTGTTGAGAAAAATGTCTAATCTTAATGTATGTATCAAAACACTACGTAGCATAAGACCACAGACTTGAAAGAAAATGTCTTTTAATTGATCTTTTAATAAACCACCCACATTTTCCACTATGGATCATTTACACAGCTATTCTAGAGCTTTGTAGAACAGGAACCTAGTCCTCATGGTTACCAAGTATCTTTTGCTATTTCCCTGAATTATTATGTAGATTGTTAATACAAGCATTTAAATTGCAAACAAAACAAAACATCCCAGCAAAATCCCTGCACAGATCAACACATGTTGCTATTCAAAATTTTGCGTATTGAAATGTGATTACCATGTTAAATATTTGTTTTATTTCAATGTTGAGTTTTCCTGTCATCCCCAAAGCAGATACAATTAAATATTTATTTCAAGAACAAAGCACAGAACAGCTATTTGATGATAAAAAGTTCACTTTGGTGATTTAATGAAACTGGAAAAAAAATTTGATACCTGCAGTGAACAACAACAGGTTCTTCTCTGCCAGCCCTCTTCTTTCGCACACGACACACAAAATCTAGGAAATCGCTGGAATCATCAGGAACCCCATGATCAGGCCATGCTATGTACTGGATTTGGGTTAGCTGGCGGCTTTCCTCTTTCTAATCAGAAACATGAAATTTAATTAAAGGTAATTCAAGTCCCATTAAAAAAACCCCACCAAAAATAATAAAAAAATAAATTGATAGTACATTTATAGCAACTTGTACCCATAATCAAAGTAGCTTCAGGCAATTAGCAGTGCTTTATTAGTGTTAACCATTGGTCATCTTGGATTTTATAATTAACTTTTATAATTAACTTTTTTGCTTAAAAGCAGAAAGGAAATCCACAATTGCTTACATCTTCAACAGTTTAAAAAATTACACAGCACATAATAGCAAAGCAGTTCAAGGATACCAGCAATCTAACAACACTAGATGTACAAGAAGGTGGTCATATTCTTAGCAAACCAAATTTAACAGAACGAGATAGTATCTTACAAGATCAAATGACAGAAGTGGGGTAGGGAGGGGAGATCAGATATAAAAACTTTCCTTCAGACTCTGTGTGAACAGCAGCAGTGTTTTGGCTTTATCTGCCCCTCCTACACCCACAATGCACAATGACTTTATTTTCCACTCCCTCCTGGCCCTTGCTCTGATATCACAAACATAATCAATCGGCCTCTGGTTAGGGGCGGGGATGGGACAGCCCGGGCAACCAGAGTCGCATTTCAAAAGAACAGGAGCTACCGCACTTCAAATAGCCTTCAGGCACTGAATCATTTACAGAGATTCCACTGCTGATAGCAGATGAGCAATTGTCTCAACAGGACACAGGGCAGGAATTTTAACTGCAAACTGACTAAAAGGCAGCTCTATAAAACTGGCTTCTCAACTGGTAACCCAAGCAGCGAGAAATAAGTATGTGAACTATATGAACTGAACTCCAGATAATAATTTCCAAACATTTCTGAGATTGAAATGCTGGCTGGGGAGGCTCTGAAAACTACACATGCCCTGAAAATCATGCAATGCATGTTCAAAAAGGTCCTTGTTTACATGTAGTCACCACGCCAGATTCATCTTTCTCTCAGTAGGATTTATCTTCCATCTTCTTGCACATATTGTTCAAGATGGAATTATTAAGAACTGTTTGCCCCTACAAAGACTTTCAGTTGTGATGATGAAACACCTCTAATGTCTCATGTTCTGAAAACATAAAGGGAATAACAAGTTTCTCAACTTCTTTTATTACTCTTTTTCTTCGGCCAGGTTATGAAAGACACCAGTAAAAACGTTTTAGGGTAAATAATATATCTTTCATGTGACCCAGTTAATATGATTATGAAAAATGAATCTCTGTGATATTTTTTCACTTATGTTTGTTATCATTCTATAGACAGAATTTCTCCTAGGTAAGCACATGACAATATGAGTAGCTTTATAGAGGGTTCTAGAAATAAACGGTTCCATTTACATGGATATGCCACCAAGTTGAAAAGAAAGTCTAAGTACGTTTTAGGCAGTGTCCAAGGATTCTGCAAATTAATACATGAAAATACATTATGATTTTACCTCCAGATTAGTCAATGTCATTTCTCGAAAGACATAAGCAGGATTTCCTTCTTCTGAATGGCAGGTAATCTGGAAATTCCCGTATGATGAGCTTCCTGATGGCTCTGGCCAGTACTGATGGCATTTAACCTAAGGTCAACATATTTTTAAAGATGCCTGTGTTTAAATTCAGAGTATTATTTTCATTTTCTCTAGTTTCTATGCTTTTGTTTGTTACAGATTATTTTGATAATTTTGTAATCATTATTAATTTACTTACCAAATGGACTTTGTTACCTAATTACTGTTTATAAAGAAAGGTATCACAGAGATTTCCTGTTTCTCTTTTCAAGAGGACACATGCACCAGCTCTTGCAGTTAATTTAACTGAAGATGGATGTCTTTAACTTCCAGTACAATTTTTTAAAGAGTTTATCTATAAATATTCCATCTTAACACTTGAGTGACAAAGATGCTGCTTTATAAACACTTCTGACCTCCAAAACCCTAATCTGACCTTCTCAAAGTACATTTATATGGGAAAAGAACAAAATAAAAAAAAGGGAGATATGCAACAAAAAAGTTGCTAAGCTAATGCAGAAAATAGGGGGATGAGGATGGTGGACTTCAAAGACTCTCAATCAAGTCCTCAAATGCGAATGAAAACTTCAAACACTATGATTTTCTGATATATGGCTTAAATGCCTAATTACAGAGGTCATTTCAGCTCAAGTGTACTTTTGCATTTCCAACCCACCTGGCGAATCTTTAAGAGCAGCCAGATTTGCAGACTTCCTGCTCCACTGAGACATCCCGGCATGCAGTGGGATTGTGATGTCAGAAGCCTCATGATCAGCTTTAGAGCAGGGAGTCTGCCTATGGGTATAAGACAGATAAGGCCTTTTATTCCATTATTAAGCAGCTCTCCAAAGAACTCCACAAATATCATTATTGAAGGGGTGGGGGAACCTCAGAGAACTGCTTTTGCAAGTCTGTTGTTAGCAGATCTGCAAAAAAACTCAAAGTAAAAGGGCACTTGTACTGAAATTCCCTCTAATCATGTTTATTTGGGAGCAGGCAGCATCATGCAAACATTGAGTCACTGAAAAATGGTTCAAAAACACTGCAACTTCCCTTCAATTATTTTAATTATATTTAGAGTCCTGACCTCACAGCAAATACATGGTTATTAAAATGTCAGAATATATGCAGACAGCTGAACTAGAGTTCAGGTTGATCAGAACAGCCACAACCCACTATAAATCCATCTTCAAAAGAAATCCTGATATGGAGGAATTCCACTACACTATTATTCCAGACTGTCATTTCTGTCCACACACTTAACCAGCCAGTGCTACTGTGAATGCTCCAGACTAAACCAAATAACTCTGTAATTACACTGTGCGTATCACCAGACTTGATTGTTTTGCCTATCTCCAAAGGATAAAACTGCATAAAATCCAAAGCTATTAAGGAGAAACTACAGCTTAAACTAAAACCAAAACCGAACAAGCCACAAAATACACCTGAGGCCTTTTACAGCACCATACACAATTATTTTTACTAATTTTAACTCTAATTACTTTATTACTAGTATTCTATTTTTACACATTTTATATACAAATTAAAGGCAAAGATTATTTCTTATGATTAAACAAATCTTTACAGCCACAGAATAACATTTTATGGAAAATTTTAGATTTCAAGTTTTAAGAAAATCCTTGATAAGAGAGCCATCTGGGCATGGGATATTAAAACTACAAAGCTGAGTTAGGCTGCCTTAAAAATTAATCTCATTACATATCAAAGAAGTACTCTATGAAAACTGATGCAACTTCTTGGAGTTCCTTCATTACAAGTTTAGAGAAAAAAAATTCTATGAAGGTAAACTCTAGATGCTTTTTACTTTACAATAAAGAATTTTAAAAAAGCAGACTAAAAATATTTTAAGAAATACATGAAGACTTAAGTGCATTTCAGGACTGAACAAAGGTCAAATATTAGCTGCGTTAACAACACCAGAAGGTTTAAAATCTAAGACTCGTCATTGCAAAAAAACTAGAAAGGCATTGCCCTTATGAAAAAGTCACAGAATGATGGAACAGTTTGGGTTGGAAGGGATCTTTAAAGGCCATCCAGTCCAACCCCCCGCAATGAGCAGGGACATCTCCAACTACACTGAGTTGCTCTGAGCCCCATCCAACCTGACCTTCAATGTTTCCAGAGATGGACATTCATCACCTCTCTGGGCAACTTGTGCCAGTATTTCACCACCCACATTGTAAAAAATTTCTTCCTTATATCTACTCAACCTACACTCTTCTACTTTAAAACCGCTTCCTCCTATCCCCTTGCCATATTATATGCCATTATAGTATATTCCTCTAATCTTACAAAGGCTAATCACCAACAGTTTTTTAGAAGATTATGAAACTGATATTTAAGGAAATATTTTACTTACTCTGCCCCGTTCAACTTGAGTTGTTAACATTACAACCATAGAAGAGCCTTGCTCCCAAGTCATCTGCCAAAAATCAGGACAAGTGTTCGGTAATGGACCTTGACAAGCAATGTACTGGTTTATTATTGTGGAAGAAGGGATTTCCATCTAAGAGAAAACAAAGTTATTACTTCAATTTCTACAGCAAATGGAAGACAGGCATCAGACATTTACAGTTTAGTAACTAATACACTAAAAAAGCATCCATGACATTAATTCTATTTCTTAAAGGCTAGCAAATATGAATTGGCACAAATAAAAATTCTTTAAGTGTTTCAAATGAAAAATTACTACGAAGATTCAGATACACTTTACATATGAACTGACAGTCATGTAGTTGCCATAATGAAGATTAATGGTTGAAAAAAATGACAGAGCAGTTGGCAAATAATTCAGGTGCAAATATTTCTTGCTCTGTGGGTTTTTGACATCAGCTTTTAAAACACTGATCTCAGAATTTAATACCTGGGTTTTTTTCATTAAAGTAAGTAGCTGTAATTCTGCTGTTACTAACAATGAAAAAAATGAGATGCAAAAGGAACTGATGCCAAATTAAACTTTACTGTTGTTGAACACAACTGTCGAAAAGTAACCAGAAAAGAAGAATTAATTGCACTGCAGAGAGCTGGCTTCAGTTAGCATTTTTTCACATTAAATGCTGGGGTAGACTTTAACATTTATGAAAAGACGTGCCACAAAACATTAGGAAGTAAGTATATCTATAGGAAATTTCAAACTACCTGACTAGAAGTTTAGTAGCTATTCTAGCCTGAGCTAGATTTATAAAAAATAGATCTTTTAAATCGGATTTTTTATCAAAAAACTGTAGAATTACTTAATGTCAGATGCACTTCTGAAAAATACTACTCACATTTATATAATTTGCATTGATGTAATCTTCATTACTTTTTAAAATAACCCGTGTAGCATCATCTGAAAAAAATTTTAGAAAGGTATTACTTATTTACAAACCACAGTAAAATACTTTTAGAGCACATATACAAATAGAAATACTTACAAGGCGAAATGTCTCTGTATCTATTTTTGGAAATGTTTTGAGGTAATCTGGCACAAGACATTGTCATTCCAGGCTTTTTCCTATACAATTGCTAAAAGACAAAGCTGATGGTCAGAACATAATAGATGCAATAGACTCATTATTATATTATTTGCCTAAATAGAATTTTTTCTAAAAAGAGGTGTTTTTTAGAACAGAAACTACTGAGCAACAGTAGCTTCAACAAACATGAAAATACTTCTAAAAATAAAACACTATAAATTTAGTTATGGTCTGGGATCACTGAAAATGACCAAGATGTAACCAAAATTTGTTTAAAGACAACGTGAACATTAGATTTCAAGCTTCCATTAGAACACTGATCCACAGAAAAAGTAATATTGTATACTGGTAAGTGAATTCACTGATATTGACATCCCACTTGGTCATTTGGGGCAAGCAGACTATGTTGTGTATAGGCATCTACCTACATTGCACTTGTTTCAGTGAGAGATTTTAGGTTTTTTTCCCAGATGTCCTTCCGTACTCCAATAACTGTAGAGCAAATCCTGGTTACCTTGCACTTTTCCTGCACAAAATTGCCTTTGAGAGGTTCCTGCCCTTCCATGCCTTAGTCAGGCATTGCAATAAGCCGTGTACTACAAAAAGTATCAGTGAAATGACCCAGGTTCAAAAAAAGCAGTTTAAAAAACTTTTACACAGGGAACCTGCTAGGGAGAATGAAAACTTATATTAAAGCAGAATTTTAAATAACTTTAAAAAAATCTGCTCTTTCTAAATATAAAAGGAAATTTTACTAAAGTTCTTAAAGAATAGTATATAAAATATATTTTATAAGTGTGTGTTGCAAAATATTATGCTAGGTCTCCATTTGGTGAGGAATTCACAGAATTCGCACTGCTGTGTTTTACAAACCTACTGTTTCCTGCTTTAAGCCACTTGATCCCATGCATTTAAGATGGGTATCACCAAGGCACAAGCCAGTGCTGAAGAAAGACCATGGCTATCAGCAGCTTAATGCCTCACAGCAAGTGTACTACTGTTCTGAAATATGTCAATAAAAATCAACTATTTATAAAATTCACAGTTACATTGATCTTTAACATTAGGGCAGTCTTTTCCATGGTTATTTTACTTTCCCTCATTGAGAATGCCCATAGAATGTCAACAGCTCAGGTGCCATTCAGTTTGTACAGCGACTTAGGTATGGAATGAAGGCTTGAGTACAGAGCACATATTTTGGCAGACATTCTTCAGCCTTCATCTTTATGAAAGTATTTTATTAGCATGTCCCTGATAACCACAAAAAGCGTAAGTAATCAATAAAGCTGTTTATAAAACTAAAACCTAGGATTAGGTATTCTTAAGTTGGCACCTACAATACAGGATTGATTTTTTCCTTGGTGATTTTTCTTTCGAGAGTGTAAGACAATTGTTTTGCTAAAGGATGCTGACTGTACTGAAATTTAACTGAAATCTGCTCTGTTTAAAGTAACTGCTATCCCAAAAGATTTGGAACTTGCACCCAGCTCCAGGCGATACGGTACTTACATCAAACTGAGCCAAGACAGTTCCAGTGATAAGCCCCTCTGCTAACTGAATCATGGATTCCCTCAGAGCATTATCATCTTGATGGACACCATCAAGTGGAGATTTCTCAGGGATGTACTGAAAATCAGGCTCGCTCTCCAGCTTCTCTTCCACAACATCGTAGACAGCTAGAACAAGCAAAGGTATGAATGCCCTGATTGAAGATGCAGTTTGACTAAAGTTAGCTCTAAGTCATTTACTTAAAACAGCAATACCACCATGTTTCTCCTGTAGAAAAATCCACATTTATTAGCACACTGATTTTAGTCCCCCTCAACCTTTACTGATCATTATAATCCATGATAAAATTATTTTCTTTGGTGTAATAGTAATTTTAAGTGAAAGCACATCACTGACAGCTAAAATTCTGATCAAAACTCATGTTATACCCTACCTTGTCTGATATAACTCCCTAATCTCAGATTCTCACATCATGCCTCTCATATCATTACAGCTCCATTTACATTTTACTTATAATTCACTTAGAACTCATTTTAGGCTTCAGTAATTAGGGCAAGATGTGCAGACCACCTGACAAAATTGCATTAATACATGGCATTATAAAGCTTTCAATGCTCTATGTGTGCCTTGCGTGTAAACTCAGAAATAATATGCATCTCCTGCTACACATAACAGAGACACATGCTGTTCAAAAACCTGTTTTTAAATTATATCACATCACTACCAACGAGGAAATGGGCAACTCCTCACTTCTACAACTCACATGTTTTTATGCAGAATATAAAGGTAATCAACATGCAAGGGGAAAGACAGTTTATTCTAGAAAATTTGCAAACAAAGCTCCTAATTTTGTCTGAAAAAAAGTAAGCACAAAAAAGCTGCAAGAGAACTCACACACAGAATGACAGCACATGTAAGTGGGGAGTGCCAATTAGTGAATTAGGGAAAAAAATTTTATGAGGTAGATGAGGTACTCTGCAAAAGTAATTTCAATTATTCCAATTAAGCATCAATATTTTTCATTTTGCTTTTTCCTTTCCAACTCTACTATAGTTAGGAGGTGCAGCAGAATTAAATCCAGTGCCCATCTGCTGGCCATGATCCAACAGTGTATTTTGTGAATACACTGCATAAGCTTTTATTTAGACAGCATTTTAGCACTTCTACTAAGCCTCCTCAAGTAGAAATGTTACTAGTGGTTTTGGATTGTTTTAAAAATGTATGGAAGGATTTTGTATATATTGACCTCCAAAGCCATCCAAACACTGGGTATTTGGTGAGGGGTTTTTTGTTTCTGTTTGGTTTAAATTTTCGTTAAGGGAATAACAATAACCTCATTAAATACATTCAATATCTATATAGCTTTCTGGACATTTTCATCAATGAGAGTGAGAACAATTTAAATTAGCTCTCTGTTAGAAATATCTGATCTTTGACTTTTTTATTGGTTTCCAACACTTGGTTATACACAGCTCCTTAGAGTATGGGATCAATATACCGTGTTGTCGCAATTCCTTTTCAGGGAAGGGAGCTCTTTCTTACAGGTTAAACATTCCATCCCAGGACACAAAATGGAGGTTAGCACACGAGAGCGGGGTGTGGATTTTTATTTTGAATTATGATGTACAAGCCACTCACCATTGGGTCGAACTAGGAGCACAAGTTCCCCTGAGTGTCTCTCACAGCTAGCTTTAATAAACATTACAACTTGGTCATGGGTATGCTCTGCTATATCCCTGCCGTTAATCAGTACAACCTGGTCCCCTTCATTCAAACGAGGGACACACAGATCAGCCTGCAAGGTTGGGGGAAAGAAAACAAAACCATCTGTAACACAAACCATTACCAATTTCTTACCTTAAAATAACAACTTAAAGTAACTATACTTGGGCTCTCGAATCCTAACAGCCCCGTTGCTATGGTTGCTGCACTGTATTCAAATGATAAATCTAAGTGTTACACAATACTTGGGCAGTGCCGTTCCCATGAAGGAATCCATTTGCAGCTGGGAGGTGACTGGCACTGTAACAGGTCTTTCAGCAGCTGTTACTCTACCCCTCAGCTGATGCAGAAAGCTCCTCTATTTGAATCACACTTTGTGCAGGCAATTAAAAGCAGGATTTTTTTGTCTTTGAAGGGAGGAGTAACATGGCAAAACCTTGTCCAAATCAATTTCACTTGTTTCAATTGCACTTGCTTAAATGCGAGTCATTTGATTAAATGCTTCAGGTCTAAAATACTTCAATGGTAATGGCAAAAAACAATGCACAACTCCCAGTAATCCCAGAGAGAGGAATCAGGTAATAAAAACTGTTATTATAATTACACTCTAAACATTGTCGCAGAAAAGAAAGAGCACAAGCCATCACCAACTATCTTCTGCTTACAGAGTGAATGTTTCAAACCAAAGTTATTAATGTTATTAAATATTTCAGGGGTAATAATTAACAAGATACAAAAACAATGATTTTGGCTAACATTTCAATAGTTTCAAATGGTAAAAAAAAAAAAACCACCCAAAAACCCAAAAAAACCAACCCCTCCAAAAAAAGAAAGCTGTATTTCTCAAACAAGCAAATAAATGGTTAACTCCACTCTGACTCTATTGACAGAGCTGACTCCAGTCAGCTGAATACCAGGTCAGTATTTCTGGCAATAAATTGACAAATATTGTGCCTAGTTTGAAGACACTCTTATAGTCACTAAACATCAGTAACAACACGCAATCAGACCTGATGAATGATTCATAATGTCTGGTTTTAATCTACATCTTGGCTTTACTCAGCTACATCTGTCACTAAAGTAAGACATTTGCTATTTTAGTTATTTTTAACACTCTTTCAATATGTAATTTATGTGAAATTACTGAATGTCTATATCTAAAAAAAGCAATAAAGTAAAAGTATTTTTAGGATGGCACAGCTCAAGTGCCAGTGCATACCAAGCATCTGTAATGCCCTGTAATTTTCAGAAATTAAACTTTGTTTCAGTAGGAAAAAAATACTTTTGAGGATTGAAGAACTTAAAAAAATGTTATACACCTCATCAAATTCTTACCGCACATAATTTTTGCTTTGTTCCGATAATGTTACGAAAATTAGTTTTTGCTATAGGTAGCTATGAAATAATTTATCATTTTCAGTACATCCTTCAAGATACACAGATATTGCTACCACGTTTGCTTTTTTGATAACTTACAGGTGTTCCTGGAGCTACCCTGGACACTATCACTGGCATCTTCTGATCATATCCACCCTTTAAAACAAATTAAATTAGTAAGAAATCCAAATGTCAGAAAACAACCTTAATAAACGTGAAAGGAATAGATGTACTGTTACCTTTACATTGAAGCCAAACCTTCCATTTTCGTCTGGTTTCATTCTGATCATAACGAGATTGTCATGGGGGACACCACCGTTGGGCTAGTAGACAAAAGTGATATTATATTAGTATGTATTTTGTTCACAGTTAGACTTTGACAACATTGTATCTAATAATTCTGCAGTTTCCTTATCAAATAATTGCTCATGGACACTTGAGAAAACATCAAGCAATAACACAAACATACTGGGTTTGCATAAAAGGGAAAAATTACACATTTAAGAGTCTTGGACATAACTCAGTTAAAGGCATGTTCTGACAAAGCAAGCTCAAAGTAAGAAAGAATATTAGAAAAGACTAACTGGCTTCAAAACTCTAATAAAAACAGTTTACCAAATGGAAATTTCTTAAATTCATTTTAATTAAGACCACAGTGGAAAGCTGCAACAAGAATGTAATACAATGAAAAGGAAGATAATTGAAGGTGTCCTTTTGTTTCTATTAACAGCAATATGCCAGTAGTAAGCAAGGAAATCCTGGCTCCCTATCCCTTACTCCATTTCCAGTGTAGTGGAGTATGAGGTGTGACATGCTCTGCACTGATTCAACTCTGAAAATTCTAGCTGCTTTTTTCTTGGTTTTATTTGGATGACAACAACACTGCTAAAGGAAATGCCAGTAAACTGAGGAATACTAGGTACCTTTTTAATCTGAAAAACACCAACTTAGTGCCATTGAAGCGATTTTTAGTTGGTTCCCATCTATATTTATTTCAGACTGAACATTAGCTAGTATTTCTATAGTTCCTAAAGTGAGGATGCAAAGTAATAAAGAAATGTGTCTCAGGGAAGTTTTCGACGTTATCAGTTACAGCCAAGCATAAGACTCATACTCAGAAAAAAAACCCCCAAACTTAGAAAAGCAAACATTTTTGTGTGTAAGAAAGTTCAGAACCTGGAGTTTCAGGAGGTTAAAGTCTACACAACTTGGCTCATTAGAAGCTAACTCAGTTGCAGGTGTCTTCTGTTCTTGGCTAAAACAAATTCACCAAATGCATTCATAGCAATGAAAAAGTGAAAAACTTGGGAAAGGAAAGTAACGACACAAGAAATGGTAACGAGAAGGAAGGGTCTTAGGAAGCCTGATCATACGGCAATCATTTCAGCCGATGCTCACTGGCATGGGAGAACAGAGAGAACGAACATCAACCAAGTGCCCACCTGCAGCGTTTGGCAGCTTTTGTGCCGCTGCACTCCCCAGACTGAAAGGAAATGCCAATTTCCTGCTTTAAGATGCTATTTTGATCAGAAGGTTTTAATGAAAAATGCGCAGAGAGCACTGTCTGCCATCGTTAATGTGTTTGACTGAAGGGACTTTGGCCACACCTGTTTTCAAGTACTTCTGACATTCTCAGACTGGATACTTAGGGATTGCAGATGGAGTAAAAAGTTGTCATTCCCATATGTGTCCTACTACCTTTCTACACAGACTCTCCACACATGCAACAGACAAAGGAAATTCAATAGCTTTATAAAGTCAAAATGCTGAGGGGTTTTCTTTAAAATATTTGGGATGGAACAGCAGAAGACTTTAGTGGTGCAAGAACCTGAATTCTGGTCAGAAAAGCAACTTTGAAACAAAACAACATTCCAAAAATTTCAATCATGCTATGTTCCTTCTTCTGCAATCACCAAAATAAAAAGTCATCAGCAGACCAAATTAGATGTTCAATTACAACAGTGTGCTGCCTTCAGTGAGGCTGCATAAATGTGTCCCACTGGAGCACAGCAAACAATCACACTGACAGTGCACAGAGAGAAAAAACAATCTCATTCACACAGCTGTGTTGGTTTTGCAGAACTAAAAGCAGTTAAAAAAACAACTGAAAGTTATTTTTGACAATTTGGTCAAGATAACTGAATACAGGGCAGAAAAACTTGATGACTAAAGTAGTATTATCTTTCAAAACAGAACAGTCCTTTAATGTGACTAAGGTAAGCACTGGCTGAAGACAAAGCTGTTACAAATTCTGTTTCATTATTTAATTAAAACAAAAATTTTTACAACACTCCCAAAACACTCAAAAATTTAAAAGTTTCACTTTTGAGTCTTTTATTAAAACTCCAGCTATGAAATTAAACAGGGGTTTTATGGGAATGCTAACTTTGTTATACGGTCTGAGAGAACACCCTAGGTTTACAGTTCAGAATGCAAATAAAATAAAGGAAGGCATTTCTAAATATCAGTTTGGGGAGGTGACAGTTTTGAATGCCTGAGGCTGACAAAACTGTTCACACAGTATTTGCTACATCTGGATGTTAAACAGTTTTCCCATCCTGCAACGTTTCTTGTCCTGTTTACTGTTCACATCAGTATAAAATCAAGAACCACTGGAAAACTTCTGGAGGGACCAAAATCACAAAAATGGTCAGGGAGATCTCTCCTCAGTTAGACAATCAACTGACTAGCTTACTCATCTCACACATTCTTGATTATGGAAAAAGAACTTCTGCTCATATTTTTATATTTGCTGTCACAAGCCTCTTAATAGTCTCTTTCTTGGAAAGTCTGATGAGAAATGCAACCACAGACTCAAGAAGCCTCTCCTGATAAAACCACTCTAGAAGCTGATAGGCATTTTCAGGTTTAGCTTTTTAGCTAAAGCTAGATTAAACACTTGCAATGTTTACTTTAAAATCGATGGCAAATGACTTCTCAAAGAAAAGGTTAGGTAGAAATTTCTGCATGTGCTGAAAAGCTAATGCTCAAAATGTTTACATAACCATCCCAATATAGTGAGTTGCTGTCAACTGACAAAGCACTACTCCAGCAGGTGGAAAAACCAGCAGGAGCCAGTGAAGAACAGTATGGATAACAGAAATGCTGCAAGGTAATGCACACACAGAGCAGCTCTGAAATGCTTCAGAACCAAGCAGATGTGAAACAGGACTATCATTCTGATAAAAAGCAGAAGGGTTCAACTGGATCAAAAAACTTACGGTGGATTTTTCAGGTGATGCAGGAACATCAAATGTTTCATTTATATGGTTATCCAGTTCTTGCTGTGAGTGTGAATGATGAATTTGGTTCCAACTGTTCTTTTTAAATTGTTTGGGTGGTAACGCTGGAGGCTGCCCATCTATAGGAGTCTCTTGAGATCTAAATACCAAAATAGAAGTATGAAGTGGAACAATCATGAGATATTGACAGTTCTTTCAGGGCTGCAAATAAACTGAAAACGTTAGAAGAAACTCAAGAGCCTGAGAGATGAATATCTGTATGTATTTTTAGAACCACGAAAATATAGTGCAGTAGAATATATTGGCAGTCTATGTTTGCACCTGTTGCAGCATTTTTTTGACAAGCAACTGTACACAGAATCAGCAAGTTCATCTTTCACCTACGACCTTTTCAAAAAATGGTTTTAACATGCTTAACCCACTACTTCTGATCTGCAAGCACTCCATTCCAGATTAATAAAGATGCTCTCTGTGGTTTTGTATAATATGGAGAATTTCCTTTTGTTAGTCCTGTTGGAATAAAAGCTTAACTGTGTAATTTCTATTACATAAATATATGACTCATCTTTCATTATATGGATTTATATCTAAGAATTAAGAAGAACATTTGGAAAGGCTCAAAAGGGCAGCTAGCTCACAGCTCCCATTAATTTGGTTTGAATGCCAGTTTCTAAATACCAGCAGGATACGTCATCCTCCACAGGCACCCCATTAAAAGGTGCTATTAAGTCATTTAACGATTTCAGACAACAGCCCACTGATACCAGATCCATAAACCATCAAGAATGAAGTTACAGGTTATAGCTAAATCTAAAGAGAATGCTACCACCAAAAATAGGGGTGTCTGTTCTTTCACCCACATCCCTGGCTGCTTCCTTGAAGAACTGGTGCTCCTCCCTTGGCTAAGGCAGCTTACACCAAGCAATCAAAAATACTTTTTAGACAAGCCTGGGTCGTCTGGTTTATCTCAGGGCTGGCCACCATGGAGGGAAGGACACTCCCAGAGGCAAAAGCAGGACACTGCTCCTTTCGTTAGCAGCAAGCTGTAGTGGTAACTCATCACATAACTCCCT
Organism: Melanocharis versteri; assembly: GCA_013397845.1. Classification (NCBI taxonomy): domain Eukaryota; kingdom Metazoa; phylum Chordata; class Aves; order Passeriformes; family Melanocharitidae; genus Melanocharis; species Melanocharis versteri. Next base: position 1,978,576 of record VZTG01006781.1, read on the forward strand.
CCACGTGAGCAGCTCTACTGTATTCCATGGTCTTGCCTCACAGAGCTGTTAGCAGGGCAAGACTCTCAGTATGAGACTGCAGAACATTTCAAATTGCTGCAAATCAGAAAACCTAAGGCACACATCAAACTCCACACCATATAATTTGTCTCTATGCAATTCAAGAAAGGCAGTTCCCAGATACGTGTTCGAAAAAAAAATCTGAGCAAAACCAAGTGCAGTGATTTAAAAAAAAAAAGGATGAATCTCTCTCAAAAAGCATGAAAACTGGGAAATAGAACACTTCGTTTTGAAATGCCAAACATTTTCTGCTTCAGTTTAAAAAAAATTAGTCAATATTCTTAGAAAACAAAACTGGTAACATTTTTGTCAGTGTATGAAAGAAAACAGCACCTTTGAAAAGATCCCAACAATATTTTTCTCTATTTTTCTGCTTTATTTCAACTTTCAGAAAATATTTTTTTCATGAAGTGTTAGAAGAAAAAAAAAGTACTAATTATTCAGTCTGATGTCTGAAGAACCTCATGTTCAAAACACACTTGGGAAGAAAAATAGTATTTCTTAACACTTTTCAATGCAAGTAACAGAAAAAAAAGCACATTTCATTTTTCAAGATAAGCAGCTTTTCTAAATTCATTTTTGTGGAGAGAAAAATATGATGATTGTCAACATTTGCAAAACAAATCTGCAAGGCAGATATAAACTATCTAGACATCGACTTACAAAGGTCACCCCGAGATTTTTAGCTGCCTATGCATCCATTCATTCAAGTCTGGCCAGCACAGATTACTCAGTCTTTTAAGTTATGTATTTTCCTGAAAACAATTACTCCTGAGAGTTTTAAACCAAAGAAAGAAAGGAACAGAAAATATGAATAGAAACACAAAAGAAGTTATTCTGATAAAAGTATAAGATGGATCTTATGTTTGACTAGATTTCTGTACATACATGTCAACAAACACAAATAAATTCCTACCGAACACACAAACCTATAGAAAGGATTTGAAAAGTTACTTAAATGAGCGTTTTACAAGCAGCAATCCAAGTACAGTAATATATTAGCATAATGAATTGTGAGAACTAACAATCAAGCCTTGGGCATAAACTTCACTGCTTTATATTTGCCCAGTCAGCTTTGAATTTCCTTATGAATGCTCAGACAATGGCAGTGAAAGCAGCCTATTTTGCAGGCAAAGCAGCTCTCTGTTACTGAATTCAGCGATTTACATAATAATAAAATAACACACAAACCCTGGCACTGGCAAGCTTTGGGTATTTCTGTTACAGATATCCGGTCTGATCTTTTTAATATATTTAGCAAAAGTTTCATACACGTCCCCAAAAGTTTATTAAACTAAACACTTATCACGTGCTTTTGGAATTTGAGGTTATAATTACCTCAGGGAACTACAAGCAAAATCTCTCAATTTAGTTTTGAATAGGACGTGCAGATGGAGAAAAGATGTGCAGTTAAAGGTTGTATTAGATAAGCTATAATATCCTTCTGAACTGCATAGAAACTCTTAATTTCTTTTGCTATGTTGATTCCAAACTCAAAAAGATCACTAAATCTATTGCCAGTCAGGTTAGCCCCTCTTTCTCACACATATAAATTTGATCAATAAATAAAAGTTTCTGACAAATTAGCATGTGAACTACTCAAATCTTTTCAGCCAGAAAGGTCAAATTGGTTAAGAAATAGCTTTTCGGACTGTAGAACAGTATAATTTAAAATTATATAGCTAATACGAACTTCATGTCTACTCTTCTCCTCCATGAATGTCAAATCTTGAATCAATAACATCACCTTATACCTTCAAAAGACTTTAATGGGGTTCATGTATTTTTGAGAGTCAACGTCCTCATTCTTTAAAGTATCTTATAACACAGATCTATACTGGGATATTAAACTCCAGTTTTAAGCTTCCAACAAGAGGGAAAAAACCAAAAACTGAACCCATAACACTTAGTGATGGAAGAGCAATACATTTTCTGCTTGGGCATAAAAAGTACAAAAACATGAAAAAGAGCAGCCAGAGTTGCACAACTAATGTACAAAACCACTTCCTCTCTTTCTAAGACTCATTTCCATGGTGACTTACTCAAGAAATCAAGTACTAAATAAACAAATCCTAAGAACACTCAGGAAGATCGTGTATAACTTCAAGTAAAGGCATATGAATAAAAGAGAGTATTTAAGAATTGTGCTTATTTCACTGTATCACTGCCATTCAGTAAGGGTTTCTCATAACTGATTTCAGTTGGAAGTCTTGGAAGAGAAGGAACCTGACCCTGTGTGGCCTTTGGACAACAAAACTCTAATACGAGAAAAGATTCACGACTTTTCCAGTTCTGAGAGTCCTTTGACATGTGAATAGGTTAAAGAGTCCACCAAAAAAAGGAGAATTTACATGATTAGGTCAAATCACTATTACATAACCCTGAAAGTTAAAGAACTAGCTGAGGGACAAATTGTAACTATTGTAGCCTATTGTAAAAAGCATCACTTGTCATTTAATAAAATTTTAGAAATTTTGTATTTGATTCCCCTCCTAAAAATTACACATAGTTGTTAAAACTGAAAGTACAGTCTAAGCAAGTTTCTAAAACTGTGTTTAAATAGCTTCCCAGAGTAATTTTTCCTGAGACACACCATTTGTTTATACACATGTAATTAGGTATTTGCTGCCCTCAAATGGTTTTGAAACCGTTTGCACAATTTCCCTGCTAACAGAGATTATACAAAATTATGAGGGCATGTCTGGCATTACACGTATAGCTATACTAAGAGGGTACAGTTGCAGTGATAAAATTGTATATATTGCAGTATTTTTCCCAATTAATCTGTACTCTGAACAAAATTTATTGAGTATGTCAGTGTCTCGGAATAACTCACTGGGTTTTTTTGTTTGTCTTCCTTCAGGACCCAATACACAATATAATAGTTTTTATTTTACCCACCATATCTTGCAGTGAGTAAGCTTACAGTATAAAGAATATTCAGCATAATTGATAAAAAACCAAAAACCCAAGACAGTGTCATCTTAAAAGAATGAACTCTGTAACAATATACCAAATACACTAGCAATGTCCAAATGCTGGGGTGCCAAAAAGGTGTTTTGGCTACATAGTTTCTAAAGCTCTCTCATACTTCTGTGCCCTGAGAAAAAGCAACATTTCTAAACTTGTGGGAATTAAAGCTTTTCTTCAATTCAATCAAAAACCCAATTTTTGGTTCCACACCCAGACACTGATGGTCACATTACAACAAACACAGAGCTTGGGTCAGTGGGGATGATATTGTAATCCCGAACCTGGAACATGTCAGATACAGGTCTTCAGCTCTGTATCATCAAGCTCTTTCTCGCAGTAAGACCTATACTAATACTCCCTAAATACAGCCACCTTTGTATTAGATAGCCTGGCTCTCCCTGACCCCACATTTAACAATAAATTCTTTAAGGCCAAGATTTCTGACTTCTCTTCAGAAGCCCCGCATGGTGCAGTGGTGTGGTAGCAGCAGAACTTACGGAGATGATTCCAGTATGATGCTGTTGGCCTGGGTGGAGGATGGAGATCTGTGATTTACAAATACTTCACTCGGGGAGGTGTGAACCACATGATCCACTAAATGTCCGACTGATGAGGGCCGTAACCGGGCTCCTTCTTGAGTGAAGGCAGAGTTGCGACTAAGAGGGAAAGCAGAGCAGTGCAATGTGACAAGAATATCATTGTTAATCTACATTTCTGATACCACCCACTAAAACGGGATGCTAAAAAAATTACTTCCTCTCAGTGCAAACGTATGTTCATACACATATTTTTATTAAAATTTCAAAAATCCCTGAAACAATTATGTTGTCGGATCAACATGTATTTCACTGTTTTATTTTTTAAGTGTTCAAAAGTTATTTTAATAAACACTAAGGGCTATTTTAAAAATTTATTTACTTCTAATTAAAGAAGGCTGAAATCATTATGGTCCAATGAACGAGCTGACAGCCCAGTCAACAAAAGAAAAATGGATTCCCAAGAAGACAAATCCTAGCTCTGTTCATGGCAGAACTTAACCTGAATTCATTAAGACGAACAATTTATCCCTCTCATCTTCCTCTAGAAGAATCATAAGCTTTGCCCTGAGAGTCTTATCATTTCTGGAATCCAGCATTTTCCCATTTGAAAACTAGCATGACAATATTAAAATTCTTTTAAACATAGATGATTAAGTTTGTTGTGCTTAAAGTACCATTATTACACAATTTTTCACTAATTTTTAAATGCTACAGGTGTTTACAACATTAATCTTGTGAATAATATGCTGCAGAATCTTAAAATCTTTTCGTTTATGTAACACAAAATTGAGTAATACTGATTCTTAAGCAAGTTTCAGCACACTGAGAAAATTGGTCACCTTCCAAAAGAAATCGGGAATGTTTTTTCACTAACTTAAAACAGAAGGCTCTATCAAGTGAAAAGAGCGAACATTGAAAGGAAAGGCAGAAAAATTGAGAGGAATAAACCTGCAAGGATTTCCAATTAAGTCAATTCCCCCAATGTTTTAAAAAGTGATATTAACCAAAATAAATAATTTTTAAAATATCACATAGATTTTATCATCAGGGTCTTTTTTTTAACCAAATGAATAACTTAGTTTTAACTGTGCTTGAGAAAACTCAAGTTCTCAAATTTAGGGTAGTGGCATACATCTTACACTTCTTATAGGTCAAGCGAGAAGCACCTAAAACTCATCCCTGAATAATTTTTTTTATTTGAAGCTAAGTGTTACAGAGAATCATTTGGCACAGAATTTTGGAAGCTATTTGTCTGCATAACACATTAATACTTTTATTACACAAGTAGGTCACTCACATTAGAGGTAGAGAGCCATCTCTAGAGAGAGAAGATTTGAGGCTACTCACTGATTTGGGGTTCCAGGTGGAGACCGTGACGGGAGGCTCTGCGTTTCCAACCTATCATCAGACAGTGAGTTCCTACTCACTACTTCCCAATCCATCCCACTCATTACTTTCCGTGCCAAGGGTTTACTGGGGGACCTAGAAGAAGAAAGTAAAATGACTAACCAAAAATTATATAATGTAAGAACAAAATTACATAAAACTCACCACAATGAAACTGATGTTCTATCATAGGAAACCGAATGATATGTAAGAAAGGAAATGTAATAATGCAAAGCTATATTTACATGGGCAGTTCTGAATTTTCTCCATCTACTGTACTTCATTTGCTGTACTTTGAAAAGAATGCCATTCAAATAGTAATAAACTACTGTTGGCTGTGAGGGAGACAGGCAAGACAGAATCTGAACTCACTAAACTTCTAATGCCTCAAAGACAATCTGACTCAAACAGCATAACCATTGAGAGATCTGAACTTTAAAAATGTAGAACAAAACCAAACAAATAAACAAGCAAAAAAAAACCCCTCTAAGTAATACAACTGTTTAGCCACCTCAGGAAAAAGAAAGCAGTGAAAACATCAGGCCAAAAAAACTCCCAAAGACTCTGAAGAACTGAAAGTGGGGTAATCAACAACACGGCAACAGAGTTCCGAAGTTTTGTTTACACATCAGGGATTTCCATCAAGATGACATGCTTTCTCCCAGAACATGCCTTGTCACTTGTCAGGCAGATGCAATAATACTATTTAACTATTTAAACTTCTTTGTGGATAACAGAACTTCATTTGGTTTTGTGCCAGAAATGTCCTTCAGGTTAAAGGTTATTCTCACCAGTGCTTTTATACAAAACAAATCCTATTTTCTACTTGTTGCCTTTTCTCGACATTAACAAAACTTTTTCTTCCCATTCTCCAGTCATTCAGGATGCCTACAATCTCCTGCTGTTTCCTTCACCTACTTCTTAAGCACAAATGAAACCATAATTGTAATCTCTCATGAAATACGACATTTCCCTTTTATACTGGAAAGCATCAAATGAATCATCCAAGGTTGCTTTTTTCTTGGCATTGCATTGGATGGTTCAGTCATCATGCGACTAAACACACCCAGACTTTCACTGTTGGTTGTTTTCAACTGAAGATTCTTCTACTAACCACAAAAATCCTTTTAAACAATCCATACATACCCTGTGTATTTTGTGTTACTGGGTTTTTACTTTACTTCTACTGCTTTGATGGTGCTACATAGTTCAGATTTCTCCTCTATCATTACCCAACCCTCTCTCGTTCCAGTGATACTTCAATCTTTTGTAACATGGTAATTTCATTCCCATTTGCCTTCATGTTCTATCACTAAATTCTCCAGCTTTGCACAATGAGGTGACAATATATTATTGTATCAGCAGTACAGCTCCATACACCCGTATCACAAAATAATTTCTGCCTTTACTGTCCTTGTGACACACGGTAACTATTCTTCATCTTCGTCATTATTACTGGTTTACTGAAAGAGCAACTCCCAAAAGAAGGAACTTTGAGAAATTAAGGAACTACCTGCACACAAACTACATCCTCTGAAAATGAGAAACTTGGTTACAAATGTATTTTTGCTTCTCAGAGAACTTAAAACTCAATGCAAGTCACCACCTTGAGCAGATAATATTGTCCTCAATATTATCAAAAAAGCCCACAACAACAACCAATCAAGCATTATTGAATAAGCTTCACATACAGAAATAAGTAAGATGTCAACACTGTTTGATATTAAAGGAGTGATGGTCTGTGTGTGAAGGGTTTATTTTTACTTTTACCCCACCAAGCAGTTCTAAACATGTACTGAATAACAGCTAACAAATTTCAGACAGCTAAGTGAAATGGGCTATTCTAAATAATACTGTTTCAGGTGTTATTCCACCTGGGGGGAAAAACCTAATAGTATATTGATATTTGAAAACAGGGAAAGTATCAATTAATGCCTCAGGGGAAGCACATCCAGTTTCTTAGCATACTTCATTGTATTTAAGGAGTATTAATTTGATTTGAAAAATAATTAGCTTGGTATCAGATCAATTAAACCAAAATTCCAATTTCTGTAATTTGCTTCAAATGTGAGCAACTCAAACCACTTAGGTATCTTTCTTCACAAACATGTAAACGCGAGCAGCTCTGAACAGGTAAAATAACATGAAACTGAAATAGCAGAACTGAAATGCATGTCTAATTCTAGCCTTTCGTTATTCTTTTATTAATCAGGGCTCTGATTAGCTGGACCCTGCTGACAGCTAATTATCTGTTTGCGGCCAGCAGATGAGCACCAAGAGCCAGCTCTGCCAAGAGGTGGATTCTACTACCAACCAAAGAACAGTCTGAGAGAAAAATGCCAAAGAACGTAATATAACCAATGCTGAATTAGGTAAATACAGGCGTGCAGATACAGTATTTGCTGACAGACATGTAAAGGCAACTACTGAAGCTCCTTTACCTTCAGTGAAAAAACAACAAATGGAATGTAGGAGAGCTGGAGGGGGGGCTTTTCTTTATTTAACATGCAACAACAGTAGAAGTCCACCATCCTTGCCTATGTGAAACTAGATAAATTACAAAGAGAGGCACAGGAGCATATAGAGCGGGGGAAAAAAATCCAAGTTTTTCCAAAAATTACATCTTTGCTTCAAAAACCCCCACTGCTTGTATCTTAAGTCACAGTCTGTAACTATGTTTATGTAAACTTCCTCAATCTATACAACAAACGAACACAACTCCAAAATGAGCAAAGCATCACCTTCTTCCCTATCAAAACATCCAATATCAAGAAAATACTCACCTTTTACTGTGGATAGGGTCTGATCTTTCAGAAGTAATACCTTACCACCATGATAAACAGCTGCAGTGTTTATCACCAAAGCTTCGTTTCAATTATTTTATTAACAGCTCTAACCTCAGAGTCCCCACCCACTCATGTTTGTTGCCCCAATTTCCTGTCTTAGCAGAAATTTCAAAGAAAAAATTACCACACTGCAGAACTGAACTTCTCAGTGCTGTGGCTTTTTGATTTTAGTTCTCCTGTCAACATTTTAGTTCTCCAGTCAATATTAACAATATATTTTTTTAATTAACATTTAAGATTTGTTGTGAAATATACCTACAAATTTGTCCTGTATCTCTGACTTCTAACAATATTAAAATAATTTTCTCATGCCAAAGTGCAGCTGAAGAGAGGGGAGAGGGGAACTAAGATGTAAAAAACTTTGAAATTCTGAATTCCACCTCCGTCTGCTCAGCCTGGATGCTTTTAATGCACCCAGCACAGGGCACTGATAGTTAACAGAATGAGCCATTTTCAGATTTAATTTTGGGAGACATTCCTAAAAGTTGGAATCAGTCCCATCTATTTGAGCAGCAACAGAAATGGAAAACTCTACCTGCTCCCAAGTCTTATGAGCTGCAATGGTACAGCAAATACAAAAAAAACCCCAAACACCCAAAACTGAGTAGCAGGGATGAAATTACATAATGCGAATAAAAAACCCTATGACATTCTATTAGCTCAGTTACAGTACAGAAAAGCCTTCAAAGACAGAATTTGTCTGGTATCACACAGCTGAAGGGCTAAAATCTTGCAGAAGTTGGGAAAGAAGAGAGGTGTTGTTTGGGAATACAGATGGGAATTTTAAAAGTAATTTCTGTCCCAAAAAGAAACATAACCTGGAGCCACAGCCTTGCTTTGTATTTTTACAAGGAGTACAGGGAACGCATTTCTCAGCAAAACTGACAAATGCTGCTGCAGACCAAGAGACTCAAACTATACTCAAATCTGCAAGGTACATCACACAAATGACATATGCAATTTAAAACACCTGAGAAATTACTTAATTGACCTGAGTAAGTGCATAGTTGAAGCAAGACTGAATTTTTGGAAACAGAGGCTGCAATTTAATGATAGGGAGTTTGCAGATACAAATGACCAACACCCACTCACTCAAACACCCTTCTCTTAGCCCCTGTGCACACCAGAACTGAACAGCCCTAGAATATTTTGCAAGGACTCTAAGAGAAAGCAGTGCCCTTTAAGAATTCTCTCAACTCATGACTTGATTGAACCTTTTTTTACTCTTATTATCTACTTTTATTAAGTTTCTGGGAATTCTTATGGGGCTTCGTGGACTGTGAATATCCTGCAATAAATGAGGCCAAGAGTACAGCTGTAATGAAAATGATGAAAAAAAACCCCAAAAACCAAAAACCCTGAACAACTGCAGCAACAGTCTTCAGAATGCTGAACTTAGGGCTGCATGAACATTAAGAAAACAGCACCTACATAATGTATGCAATTTATTACAGAATATACCCTTCACAGTAATAATTCCATTTTAAAAAATTAAATTTAAATTTCTCTATGATTTGGAAAAAAAATCCTTCAGCTAATTTTAAAGTAAAATCCTGAGAACAAACAGCTAAGCCTGCTTCCTGTAGGTTAAAATTGTTTGTTTTATTTAAATGGCTGTTAAAAAAGTTTATTTCCCTGTCTTGTGCTCTGTACCTATGTTCCACTCAGCGTGCAATGGCCAGACGAGCTGGTCATGACTTGTGACAATCACCATTTCCCAACTTAGAACAAACAGACCACTCAAGTAACATCTTGTTGCCTTTGTGTAACCCTCTGCGTTCATTTTCTTACCATGAAACAATTCAAAGGTTTGCTTAGACAGTATTAGTTCAAATAAAGCAGTTTCTAATTAGATATTGTTAAGAAATCCAAGTATAAATCTGGATAACTCTACAAAAAAAACACCAAAAACATTTTTGTAACTGATCTTGAATAAATCTTCTTATGTAATAATAATCAAAGCAACAGCAATTATTTAAATTTATGTGCCCACCTAATTCTCAAGAAAGACCTTGAAAAGCAACCAAAAGAAGCCCACTGCCTGAGAGCTTAAAAAGCTGTTCAACACCACCATGCCTTTGTCTGATAAAGAAACACCACGAAAGAGAAAGGCAGGTTCCAGGAATAAAACCCACATTATACCCGGAAAATCTTAGAAAACAAAATTTATCCTCTGTATGAATACAAAAGGGCTGACATCTACTCAGTATGTCAACATGAAATGTAAATGTTTAGAAGACAAAGAATTAATGTTCTTAGATTAAGTTTCTTGAACAACACTGTGTTCTAGAAATGTCTTCTATTTCAAGCTTTTTTCACTCTTGAAAATATTAAAGGTCTTTAAAATTGAAAATACATTAATTGCACACTGTCACGAGGAAGACAGAAGAAGCAGCTGATTTATTAAAAGCCTTTTGAGATGTATTTGTTACAATACACCATTATATCATTTCACTGATATAAACATATATGCCTCAGACATCAGCCATCAAAATTTCTAAGAAACTCAAAATGTGTGGATAAATGCTCTACTCCTTAATAAAAAAGCAACAGTGGAAAATAAAATTCCTGAGGATGGAAGAGCCAAGCATTTCTTTAACTAAAAAAAAGCAAAGATTTATGAAAATAAGAGCAGTTCTAGCCGTGGCTTTTGATTTTATTGACTTCATCGATTTTATCCAACTATATATTATAAACTAGAAGTGACCCCCAACAGCACTCACTGGGTTTTGCTGCAAAGGGAAGAGTGCCATCTACTGCATAAGAGTTTCCGAAATTATAAAAATACTCCTCAAAACAAAGCATCAGCTCTCGCTCCACCCTGCTGACTTGTGGGGAATTGGCAAGTTCAGAGTGCAACACAAAAAATATTTTTTAACTGATTCATAATTCATTTAGAGAAGTAAAACTCACCTGTCATAGTGTCGAGTCTCCTGAGTACTAAAAAAAGTTGCTTCAAGTACAAGTCTAACCAGATTCCCGAAGTCAATTAAATAGAGTAAAAAATAATTCTATACAGAAAAAATTGGTTTTATAAAATCTACCTGTTCTACCAACCTGTCACAGCATATCTGTCCCCCAAACCTAGTACTGAGCTGTCTATCCATGGTGGGCCTAGCTAAAAACCCAAATTATATTCTAATGCACAGGGGGAAAGAAGGGGTGGAGACAGGACAGGAAATCAAGGCAGAAATCACCAATGCTCTTAAAAACAGTGTCTGCAGGCACTTGGAAAGGTTGCTGGACTTACTACTGGAAGTCTGCAAGCACAAATTTGAACTCCGGAGTTCCATAAGGGGCAAAAAGACATCTCAGAGCCCAGTAAAAGTAGAAGCATAAAAAAGGGACACAGCTGTCCCCTCCTCACAAGGATTTTATTAATGATCAGAGCACACTGCCAGGTGGGTGTAACCACTGTTTTACTTTCGAAAACAGCATCATAATTTCTGAAGAAAGAATTAAATCTATGTCTTGACTGTTTTACTATAATCACTAAACTCCTCAGAAGCCTAGAATAAAATTAAGCAATATTTTCTTGATTAGCCAACTACTCTGTGACCAAATACCTTCAGAAGGAGCTCACTTTTCATAGTAGGTTATCACAGACAAAAACTCTCATTAACTCAGTATTTTTATGGAGTATTTTAACAGCCGGAGACCATTCTTTGCAATAAAAACAGCACAAAGAGGGCTAATACATGTAACAACAAACTATGTAGACTGAAGGCTATTCTGAGTTTTGAAAATATAAAGGGGGAAACATTAAAGAATGTAAATTACTTACCTTGCAAATACCCTGTCTTTATTTGCTCTTTCTTTGCCATACTGCACAGATTGGACCTCTGTTCTCCCACTGGAAAGCAAAACAAAATCAAACTGCTAAATCAAACATAATTAAATTACAATTTCTTGTTTAAAATTGAACCATCTCAACAAAATGCCTAAATTCTGTTTTCAGTCATGCTCAAGCAATTGCCCTAGCTTAGTACAGTGTAACCTCAGAAAGCATTTGGTAGGTCTTCTTTCCAATGAATTTTAGGTGCAACAAAAGCTTTCCCTTCTGCTTGCTTTTATATCCAAAGCAATGAGAAATCTCTGCTTGGATCTTTGGGTAACACTTAATAATATTTTCTGTTATAGCCACTGTCAAAAACTTAGAGCATCTCTTCCATACTTTTCCTAAACTATTCCTTGAATTGCTAATAACTTAGTTGCTACTTGGTTTAGCAAACTACCACAAAAAAATTACATGATAAGCACATCAGGATTGTATTCTACTATGCAACTTGTCAAAACTAAGTTTAGATCTTGGAACTTGCTGACTTTTCATATAAGACCAGATGTCTTGTGTCAAATCGAAGATTCTTTATAATATTTCATAATTTTTCCTCTAGAAAAAAAAAATATGATTTTTGAGTGTCTATCAGCACTTAAGAATTGGTGACAAGATACCAGCAACACTCACTCTTGCAGCCACTTCCCCATCAATAACTTCAGACCAAGCACAGAGTCTCCTACAGGGACATTCACATCACAAAACCAAAGAATTACCTATTTCCATGTTCAATATTGCAGAACTACTGCACGTGTGAAGACCTGAGAAACGGGCCAGCTGGAATCTCATGAAATTCAGTGAAGGAAAATGCAAAGACTTGCAACTGAGGAGGAATAACGCCATGCACAGGCTGAGTGTCAACTGGCTGGAGAGCAGGTTTGCCCAGCACAGGTGAGAGCACATCTGGAATGCTGGGTGGAGCTCCAGAGCCCTCCAAATCAAGCAAAGGGCCACAAAGACAACTAAGGGTCTGCAGCATCTGATGGACGGGGAAAGGCTGGGAGAGTTGCGGTTTTTCAGCCTTAGGAAGAGAAGCCTCAGGAGAATCAAATGCCAGAAAGGGAAAGTAAGAAACACAGCCAGACACTTCTTAAGGGAGCCCAGAGACAGGGCAAGAGGCAATCTGAACAAACAGAAATATGAGATATCTTACTTAATCAGGGCAGGCAGCAAGGACAGGGCTACAAAACAGCAACAGCCTTATTGCCCACCAAAACAAAACAAAGTTTTTACCGTGAAGATAGTTTAACACTGAACCAGGTTGCTCAGAGATGGTGCAGTTTTCCTCCTTGGGAGACATTCAAAACCTGGCTGGATACTCTCCTAGGCAACCTGCTACAGTGGACCCTGTTAGAACAGGGCACTGGACTCAACAGTGTCCAGAGCTGCCTCCAACCTCTGCCATGCTGTGATTCCAGGAAATTTCTCTTTCCAAAGCTGCTTCCTGCTAAATTGCTGGGGTTACACATTTTGAACTCCAACAAGCAGTACATTGGCTGTATTTGCCTCTATTCCTTTCCAATAACTCTATCATTGTATTTGTCCTTCCATAACTGCTACTAATAACTGATTTAAGATTTTCTGAGAATTGATGTTCCTGCTCTTTTCTCTCTCTGTGTACTTTCTTTTGCATTTTTTGGGCACTGAACTTGATCTACTATTCTTTGCCTACTCACCCCTCATTGTGAAATACCACCAAAACCTTCTACTGTTGACTTCAGATTCTACTACAAAACCCTGTATCACTTCAGTGGTAACTTCTCTAGGTTGTGAAGAAGTAACCTACTTGTTTCCCATCTGGTTTAAAGAGATGCTAATACACAGCAAAACTCTTCATGTCTTTTCATGAGTATTTGGTGAGGAATACTATTAGAACCGCTTTGAAAAATCCAATGACAGTGTACAGAAGTCACCTCTTCTCACTAACAGTCTTCTAGATCCCTCTTGGAAGCTTTTTGAAAAAAAAAACCAACCAAACCAAATCTGCTTTATAATTTGATGCATAGAAGTATTTGAGACCAAGGGAAATAGCTTATGTAACAATTTAATAGTTCAACAATTTTGTATCCCCAATTTCTTTCAGAAGTGGAGATAATTCTGTCCAGACCTGTCAGTTCTGTATTTTATTGGCTCATTTTGATCATAGAAATGTTGACTAGAAATCTCGAGTCCAATCTACTGCTAACACTAGGCCACCTCCAGCCATGGCTTTGTCTAGCTGACTTTTGAAAGCCTCCGCTAACAGAGACCCCACAGCCAGTCCTGGTAACTCGTTCCAGCAACACACTGTTGTAAAAAAACCGAACTCTTTCCCTCATGTCCACCCAGACTTTCCAAGGTGAAAACTCACCTGCCTGTTACCAGCACCTTTGGGTCCATCAGCACTGACACTGCCTCTGAAGTAGTTTTGGGCTTGCTACTGAATTCCCCCTTAGCTTCCTCTTCACCAGGTTAAACAAGCCCAGTGCCCCCAGCCTCTCTTTGTGTGCCATGTTATTGCTGTCATGCTGCCTCTCAAAAAGCTCTCAAACTACGTGCAGAAATTCCAGCCTTTTGGCTGTTTCAGTAACTTTAACAACCTTCTTCATTTTTATGCCGTTTCCCTTTTCATCTTAGGTTAACTTAAGTTGAATGTCATCATCAAAGAGCTATTCTGTAATAGCAACCACAATGATTCAGATTCAAAATCCTTACAGAAATGAAAAAGCTCCCTGAAATTCTCTACAGCAACATTGAGTCAAGTCTCAAATGCTGTTCAGGATCATAGAATGCTGTTTCTCAAATGGGTACTGTGAATGCTGGTCAAAAAACAGATGCTATAAACAGTTAGCCACTGAATTACTTTCCTCTTTATACATTTATGCAATTCACAAGTGTGACAGAAATAGCCTGTTATTGTGTTTTCTAGCTTTTCATCATGTCCCTTTGTACGTCACAGACACTACTGCCATTCTAGATGGATGATTAGTAGTAGCTCTGTTATTCTCTGTTTTAGGCACGATTTAAACCACTGGCATTCAGCATTACTTGCAAAGGCAGTTAATTCAGTCACTGAACAGAGATATATGTTTTTAAATAAAAAGTATAAACCAGCAAAACCCAACACCACCCACTCCAGCATTACAGGGATTATAGTTACTGCACAGTTATTCTGGGCACCTCCAAGCTTTTTGCCTATTATTTTCAGTTCATCCTTACAGGTGATGGATTTAATTTCCTCCTTATTTTCCAAAGTATGGTTTTGATACGGAACATGTATGTCCTTTGTTTTCACCTAATTCCTACTTGTATACATGTAGATAAGTGGGCTTTACTTGTACGAGCTTCTTTTCAGTGATTTTTATTTGGTATTTATTTGGGTCTGTTTTGTTGCTGTTGCTGCACGCAGTATCTGAGACTCAACACTTCTCAAAAACACCAGGTCAAAGACTTTGAAGTTTTGAGACAAAATTTTTAAGATAAACAACCCAGCAGGAAAACAGGCCAAGAAATGCAGCTTGGAAGACAACCTCAGAGCACTAGTGCAATAATGACCAATAATAATAAAATGATTGTATTTTCAAGCTATCTTAAAAAATTAGTGGCATTTGAAACTTAGGCCAACAGGGAAGGGGAACAGTTGGGGGATTTAAAACCTACCTGAATTACATTTTAATATAGATTCTAGATAATTCCCTGTGTTTATTGATGAGCTGCCTACTAAATCATATTCTTTCCCATATATTTCAAATCAGCACTTACCAGTACCGGAACTTGGAACCCAAAGTGAAGTAATGTGCAAAAAAGTTCTTATGAGGCGGGAGTGGTCTGTCCAAACGGAAGAACGTGTGATGCTCAACACAAGCTTTCCACAAATTCTTACATGCTCGGTAATTCACCATATTGAATCCCAGTAATGTTTCTCTAGATTCATGCTAAAAAATGAGAAAAATGTATTTCAGATAAGAATTATTCCAAGTTATTTTTGAAACTAAGATAAATATTGTTGGCTTTGGTGTATTTTTTTTAAATTATACTTTTTGAAGTGGTACTCTAATTTTCTATTAATTTTATGTACAACAAACCTTTTTAAAATACCTTTACAATTTCTTTAAAGAATTTGTTTTGTTCCCTTGGGTTGTTGTTTTTTTGAAACAGGCGCTCAAAAGTTAACAGGCTGTTTAGTCATATAGAAACAAGTCTAAACAGTATGACCCAAACTACATGAAAAGAATTCCATGATTTGAGAGCTCAAAGACAACTGTGCCTCTCTGTTCAAAACTACAGTTAAGATGAGCAATTGTCACGCACATGTGGCAGTTGGGAGCTTGGGAACAGGTATCGAGCTCAACAGCAACCGACTGCCGCCTTCTAAATAAATTAGATTCCTGGGAAATACAAGAATCAAAATGGCACAGCAAGCTCAGCTATTCTGCCTGTTGAGAGAGCTTGATAACAACCTCTGTAGGTCCAGAAATATCAGCAGCACCCTTCTTTCTCTTCACAGTACTAAATTCTCCCCAACATTTTGCACACCTTAACTGATTCCATTTAGTAGTAAAGTCCTTTTCCAAGTTAAGCTTTTGTTGGTCTGCTCATCTTTAGATCTGCTGAGAAACCAAGGCAGAGACCTGCAACTCCTCCTCCAGTGTTGTATTCGGAAAAAAGAATGACACTGTATTTTCAGCCACATGACAAATTTAGAGCAAAATAAAATGGGTTTAAAACAAACAGCAAATTCTAAGTATTTATTGATGAAATTTAAGAAATTATATTCAAGAAACTGAACCCTGATATTTTAATTCAATTACAATGTTTACTTACATCTGCTTTTAATTTCCAGGTATTGCTAACTGTTCCCTGTATTTTCTAGACATGTGAACATGCATTTAAAAATTAGAGGCCAGAAACAAGATATCAGAAATGAAGTCCATTACCTATGCAGTTACAAAAGGCTTTATCAATGATGTAAAAGCCAAACAATATAAACAAGGTAGATTACTATCCTGCAAGACAGCAACTACGTGTAATGGACTGCCCTCATCTGGATTCAGTAAAGGATGAAACAGCTAAGATTTTAGATTCTAACAAAAAGTAACCATGATGTAACAAATTTTCATGTTCTGTCAGCCTTTAAAACAGTTGGAAAAGAAAATCTGACAAGTTATATGAGCTGGTGATCATGCATTTTAATGTCATTCAAAGTATTATAATTACGGGTTGGGGAAAAAATATAACCTGCTGTTTCCCCTAGTTTGTATTCTAGAAAACGAGCTGATCTGAATCTCATGCCACCATCTGATCAGTAGATCAGACATGAAGCATGAAGGAGGAGCTGGTATGGCAGGATGAGAAGGAGCTGCAGCAAGATCAACTTAATTGTAATGCGAGACAGCACTTTCACAGGAACTTGGTGTGCTAGAGCTTTAAAGGTACCTTAACAATAGTTCTATTCATAGCTTTTAAAGCTTTCATTGCAATGCAGGGAGAACTGATTTTCAAACCTTACCCCTTCATCTCAATTACAGCTAGGAAACATTGTTTAAGGTAAAGCATAATATATGATATTGGCTCTTAAGTGCACTCATCCCTCCCCTATTCACCCTTGCAGGTTCTGTAATATTCTAATGTAACTTGGGCACTTGAAATTCATCTTTGCTGATCATTCTGGGGAGCGAGATCTGGTTCTACTGCCGGATTTAGAATAAGGTTACCCCTGTATTCCCTGAAAACAGCAGGCTTGAATCAATGTGGGCTTGGCGTAAGACCCCAAACTGACATTTGTAATGTCCATGGTACTTCAGCTGAAAGCACATAAAGTAACAGGACAGTTACACTGCAGCCCTGCAGCCCACAGAGTGCTTCCACAGCACAAGGCTCCAGCAAGATGCAGAATGCTCTACAGTCTGACAATGACATGCAGGCATTTCAGGGGCTTATGTCCGTTAAGATCAGTGTTATAAGACTACTTCAGAGAGTTACAGCAGGATTGTGCTCCAAAATTATTATCTTACTAATTGTGTCTGTGGTTTTTATTAAAGAGAGGAAAACAGTCTCCTTGCTATGGAGAGGAAGAGTGAAGCAGCTGGGATGCAACACTGGTAATGAAGCTCTGGACCCCAGCACAAAACTACAGTAAGACAAACAGAGGTAGGGTACAGCGAAGTCCAAGTCATCTTTGTGGTTCTTATTACTAAAAATGCAGACCAAACAAAAAAGCAGACTGGATATTGGTGCTCCTCTCACACAGAACAGCTCAGTACTTCAAAAAGCACCTTGAATGGGGCCATTCATTCAAAACCATCTTTGCCTGCCTTGAAACAGTGACTCCAGAGCAGATCTCTTCCTGCTCAGGAAAGAAATTGGGTTGAAAAGCTTACTCTCTGAGACCCTTTCACTTTGGCTAAACAAGGAAAAAGCACAAATTCCCTACCCCATCTCAGAGAGACAAAAAGACTTGTGCTTTATAATGGCAGATGCTCCCCATACTGAACATATTCCAGAAATAGTAGGCAAAAGTCCTGAGAAATCTGAAATGCAGCACATCGACACTTCTGCCAGCAGCATTTGCTCTTCCAAAAAAAAAAAAAAAGCAACACAGAAACTTTGACAGGATTAGGCAGCAATCGAGTAGGCATCTAATGAACACCAGTGCTACTTAAGATCAAGTATGTACTTGGGCAGATAAGCCCATGCATCACCTTGTGATTTCAGACCAAGTTCTTTCTAGAAGTCAGTCAAAAAAAGTCAGACAAAATTCAAAGCACAAACTTCAGATACACAACCTATAATTAAAAAAAAAAATCAATTATCTTGACCACTCACTGAAACCAGGTTTCAGTTATGGCCAGAAACCTATCATATTGCTTAGTTCCAGACTCAAATCATTTTTCAATGGACATCTGCCCTCTAAAAGAGCAAAAGAAAATGCTGAACAGCTTCTTTGGCTGTCAAGGAATCAAGATCACAAAAACATGCTGGATGGCATTAGGAGCTTGAAGCTGGCTATTGATATTACTACAGCTAAGGGTGCAACTAAATAGAAGCAGAGAAGTTTAGGGAAACATCTAGAAAAATGAAACTAATGAATTATTCTCAAACAGCTTCAAAGCATATAAGGGAAGCAGCATACAGAGCAGGCAGAACAAAGCAAGATATGGTGGAAAAACCTGCTACTGAAGTAATGGCTCAGGGGGCTTCTAATGTTGGATCAAGAAGTCCTACATATAACATACTTTTCCCCCACAAAATCGTAAAAAAACAATGGAAAACAAATCTACTCCTGTGGATATATGCTCCAGCCATATGATTGTCAGAATACTCCACCAGCTTCCACTCAAGACTGTATTATACAACCACTGGAAAATGACTGTGACATTAAACTGCTTCATCTCACTTCATTTAAGTGATTTATTTAAACACAGATATAATCTAATAAAAGTAGGCAAATAGTTCTTTACTTATGTTGATGCCTTTAAGCTATGCCAAGTCAGTGAATAAATTTTAACCGGCGATTACAAGATAAGGCACTTGCACTTTTGAGGACAGTTGCAATTAAAAGCTCTCAAGACTCATTAGCACTATTTGAAAAATATCTTTTTAGGATTATATAAAAGTGTATGTAGCCCAGTTGGAAAAAAATAAAACCAGTGGAAAACTCCTTTCCCAAGTCCACTAACTTGATATTCTACAGCATCTCAGCTTTGCATTCAAATAAATGCGGTTTCTCAGATGTACAATTTGTTATATATTTACACACAAGTTTGAAACACATCATCAGCATACCATGAATGTATTTCCTCTGACATATCGTAAATAGGTGATTTAAAATATGCACTCAAAGCACTAGACCAGAGATATTTTACATACCAAATGTGCAATCACCGAGTCACTTCACCTAGTTCCTGCTGCCTAAAGAGAGTCATTTAGGCTCCCTTTATTGTTAATGTGAGTGAAAACAAAAGCAGAAGAAAGAATACACCACCAGAGAGCAACTTAATCCATCCTAAAATGTACTTCCAGTCCATGCAAGATGTTTCAGCCTTTGCACCTTTGTGTGTGATTACAAAGGAAGTCCAATGATAAGCTTTGGTGAGCCAAGTAACATAAAACAGAAAATATTTTCTTTTAACCTAACTGAAGCTGAATATAGGTGAGATGAATTTTATCCGACGAATCTAGTCAGGGAAAGCAACTCTGGAAACAATAATTTTAATATTAGCTGTGATTAAAAAATTAGTTTAAGTATGACTTCTTTGGAAGCCAAATTTGAGCTTTGATCTTAAGATATTAATAACTTGGAATGAATGAAAATTAAGTTCTTGCCACCAGTTTTCATCTGATACACAGAGTTTAAAGAAAAACACTACAAGGTTTTTTAATTTGTTGGCTTGGATAAGATGTCTCAGAAGAGAAATTACATTAATTATATAAACTACATTCTCATGCAAGTAACAATATGTAGAGTATTAAAAAGCACAGAGAAACAAGATGAGAAAACTATCTTTGTATTACCTTCTATTATAAGCACATTTTTTTTCTGCAGAAAATAAAGGAAACACTCAAGTACACAGTATCCAATCCTATTTTATACCTAGGTATCCTAATCTTCAAGGTCCTGAACTCTGCTACCGCAGCATTTTCATCAAGTTCTGATTTGAAAAACAACTGCAGTTCATAATTTCTTATGAATTCCAAATAAAACCCCAAATTCTCATCTCACATGCAAATACAACTTTCCTGCAACTGTAATGGAAAGTTACACACACGGGTATCAAGACAAAATTTGACCTCTGGGCTGTCAGATATCAGCCTGTCTTTGAGAACAAGCCTGTAGCTCCAGTGGGGTTTTACAAAAATTCTGTGTCACCCCAATACAACATTCCCCCTCCACCTTTTTTGTATCACCCTTTTTCTGCTCATGTTGAATGATGTCTGCTCACATCGACAGACACTCGTGTTCACTTCATGATTTTAAAGGATCTGCTTTAAAGATACACCTGTGGTACACCGGCATGACCCCTGTTTTCAGCACTAGTACAAGTCACAGACATTGGCCTGATCTCACAGAATAGGTGTTTCCTCCTTGCATTTTTCTTGTTTAACCATATTGTCTCGAAACCTGGAACAGCCCTATGGTACTCGAGATGCATTTCTGCCTAGAGTCATCTTTAGTATCTAGTCTGTAACTCTGCATTTCCGGTCTTCAAATCATAGAATCATAGAACATTAAGGGTTGGAAGAGACCTTAGAGATCATCTAATCCCAACCCACCTGCCATGGGCAGGGACACCTCCCACCAGACCAGGCTGCTCAAGGCCTTGTCCAACCTGGCCTTGAATACTGCCAGAGCTTGGGGCATCCACAACCTGTTCCAGTGCCTCACCACTTTCACAGTAAATCCTTCCAGCAGTAAGAATTGCACAAAACCTCTTAACTAATCTGACGAGTTAATCACATGGCCATATTTTTAATAAATTTCTCCATCTTTCCCCAGTGCTATGTCTGTGATGGAGGCTCATCTCTTGGGGGCACAGAACAATCCATTTAAACGCACAGTGGTCCTGTGGTGTTTCATGGGGTAGCAAACAAACACCTCAAGCAGTGAAACGTTCAGCTCCAACCTTTTCCACAAGAAATTCAGAAGTAGGCATAAAAATTTACTACATGTAATTTAGAACTACAAAGGAATTCTTATCTCTTCTGTTTAAATATAAGTAATAAAGTCATCATGTATTACCAAATCTGAATAATACAAATCAACATGTTTATCAAACATTAATTTACAAGTACATATACAACTGAAGCAGCATTAAGCACTACCTCTAGTTTTAATTTGGTTTCTTATGAAATTTAAATTTAATATTGATTTACTTCCAACCTTTCCAAATTCATCTTACATAAACAAGTTACATTTCCTGCATACAAATGTAAAACTAAAAGTATCTAAAATGTGAGGCAAATTAAAATTTAAAAAAAATCTTATAAAGCATTGTAATAGTCTATTTAAAACATGAAACAGCCAGAATGTTGGTGAAACTGCACTTTTAATTGCAGACAAAACCAAGAATCAATATAGTATCAGTCAGTATAATGCAGACATGCAGTAGAAGAAATTTCATTGCTTTCAGATCAAATTTAAGACAGTACTCACCAATTCTTTCCTAAGTTGAATAAAAAACTGCTTGCACTTAAAAGAAATTTTTACAATCTTCAACCTAAATGAAAAATAAATCCACAATATTTAAACATTTCATATACTGAATAATGGTAAAAGGCTTAAATACACCTACTGAAAATATACTTTCTAGAGAGAAGAGATTTCATTTCCACAGACAAAAAATACGGTATCAAAGATTATATAAAATAGTTTGTATAATTTGCAATTTATGAGCTGTGTATTTACGTTATCCATCAAATTCACTTGTTTACATCCTAAACCCAAGGCAGTTGCTAATTTTGGTATCTTTTCCCCATTCCAAAAGCCCAAAGAGCTTTTCTAGCCCCAGGTCATTCCAGGCAGATGTTCTCTTTTCTGAGGCCGCTTTCATTATCCCTTAGAATATGAAAAAATCCTTTGAACTTCACCTGATCCCTGAAAGACATTCTTTCTCTATGTTCTTACATGTCTTTAAATACAACCAGAACTTGTTTTAGTAAAATAGCTAAGATATGATACAAACACAGAGATAGGACTCACAACCTTGGTTTTTATAAAGTTAAAAAAATGATCACACTATTAGGAGGAAAAAAAAATTTACAATATCACATGACAGGGAAAAATCTGCCTACAGAAGTGTTCAACTTTCAGGTTATCTATAAACATATGAAATACCAACAGTAATTCCAGAATGTTTTGGATGGTCACTCTAATACCAGTTTGCAAAATGGGAAAAGACAGGCTGTATTTTCATCACAATCTAACGATACACTTTTTCAAAGAAATGTATTATTTGGATAGTCCATGTATTTTATTAAATATACAGGAGCATCACTATGGTCAAGAAAAAAAGTGAGGTTCAAATTGTAAAAAGAAAAACATAGTAACTTTTGTTACTTGCAAAATGAACAACTGATACAATACTGCAAACTGACTGGAATTACTACTTGCATATTTATCACTTGCTGAATAAAAAACACTTTAGATCAGGAAGGATGAGAAGCAAAATACTAACAGACACCTAAGTTGGATATCTATATATAGAAATTATCTTCTTAACTAAATCAAATAAAGACATTTTTCTTCAGGGGATTATTCAGAGCAGGAACCTAAGTGGGATGTTCTAATTTGTTGGGAGAGTCTTTATCTGCAGTAACATAAAGGCACTCTGTGAACATTAGTGTTTAAATTATGCTTATTTACATCTTTTTAATTTCTTTTTTTCTTTCTCAGCCTTGCCATTAGTTTAAGAGTTAACAATAACAAAAAAAAAAGCAGTCGTGATAACTGTCCTATTTGTTAGTTTGGTTTTTTTAAAAAATTCTTAATTATTGCTATCAGAGCTAGTTTCTCAAGGATTTGAAACTTTAAGGGGAGTTACATCTTATCTACTGAAATCAAATTATTCCCCTGGCAATGCATCAATCTTCTTAGAACCTCCTGTGACAAAAAATTACTTAAGGGTAATGTAGAATGTGTCTTATATTTGCTGCATAGGACATACACTAGTGATTATTAACAGTACGACTGTGGGAAAAACAAAAAAAAATTTTAGTCTATTTAGGCTGCAGTTAATCAACAAGTATATTATCACTAATTTTCTAAAATTTTGGTGTAGTGCAATTAAAATAACATTTTAATAGATACCTTTTCTAAAAAATGAGCTCCATACACTTTGCAACGTATCAGATTTGCTTAGCAATTATTCAGTTTATAAAAACATTTACTATCTTTCAGTTCTTGGAGATTCCTCCTCTGCTGAAGAAATTACTGCCTTTGGTGATTTACAAACTCAGAAGAGAATAAGAGTAATACACATGGGGTTTTAATCTCATCCCATAATTCAGGCTCACAGAGTGAGGTCAGCTGACTTTCAAGCCTTAAACCATTTGGAACAGGCTCAAAGCTGTAACATTAGCCAATAAGGTCTAACTCAACTCAAAAGAGCCACCATTCAAGTACAAAGAAATGACTCAGCAAAGCTGATTCCCAGCTATTTAAAAAAAAAAATACAGCAGATAAGAGAGTTCCTATGCACTGCTAATACCCTGCTAGGCACTGAATGAGCAGATCCATAGTCAGCCCAAGGAAAAGGCATGCCTGCCTATGTTTCCTTTCACTGACTGTTGGCAATGCTGCATATCCAAGGCAAAGCATAAGAACAGGCAGGCATCAAGATTATTTTCCTGGTATGCTTTTCTCAACTACAGTCACCTCAGACATCCTAAATAATAAAATGTATCTTTTAAAATGAAGAGATATTTAAAAGCCCTAGTCTAAAATGCAGATTGTACTCAAATATGTGGAAGGAGTCGCATGATACCAAGCCCTGGTTCTCACTAAGGGCTTTGCCACCCCAGTCCTTGGGAGGGTGATAAGGCAGGACATGAGCAATCCAGCAAATTTCTTCAGCAAGACCTCTTTGACACAGGTTCTGGACCAGGCACCCAGGGAAGATGCTCTTGGTAGCCCAACTCACAAACAAGAAAGGATTGTCCAGATTTAGCAGCCAAAGACAAACTTGGCTCCAGCAGCTGTTGGAAGCTAAAGATCTTAAAGGAAGTGGAGGGAAGCAGCAGACTAAACCATGGGCTCAGGAGAGGGAACTCCGGTTTGTTCAGAGTTTTGGTGGGCAAAATCCCATGGAAGACACCTTTGGGTCACAGGAACAAAGGACAGGTAGTCAGTCTTAAAGGACAATCTTCTCAATCCAGTACAATCCCAATGTGCTAGAAAACATGCAAGCATGAGAAGAGGCCAGCCAAGATGCACTCAGAACTGCTGACTGGGCTCAAACACAAAAGGAAGAGTATGAGATGTGTAAGCAGGATCAGATGACCAAGGAGGAACAGAGCACCCTTAATCATTCAGGGATAAAACTAGGAAATCCACAGTACAACTGCAGTTGCAACTGGCACCAGATGCAAAAGGCAACAAAGCCTTCCAGAGATACATCAACCACAAACGACGGGCTAAGGAGAGCACATTTCCAACTGCTGAACAGGTGGTCTAGTAACAAAGGAAAGGCTAACGTACTCCATGATCTTCTCCTTTGGGCTTCAATCTCCTTGGATTCCCAGGTCTCTGTGCCTGGTAGCAAAGTCTAGGGAAAGGAGGAATTATCTACAATACAGGAAGATCAAGTTAGGACACATGGGATAAAAGGCAGTGTCCTTTGTTTTCCCCTATTCCTCACTTGTCTTCCTCCCATTTCATTTCTCCCCATGATCAAAAGGTTCATAATGAGCAATTTAATATCAAATTAAGAGGGAGAGGGCAAAGACATTTTACTTGATTCTTCTCCAAGCAATACAGTTAAATCTTTATTTCCTCCCACATACATGCATGTCTATCCTCTCACTTGTCTCAAAACTCAGGAGTACTGAAAAACAGGTATCCAAATATCTACTATAACCATAAAGCACTGGGAAGACATTACACAGCTCCAGTTGCATAGGAGCAAGAATAAGTGGAAGCAAAAAGAAGTATCAGTACTAGTGGCACAAGAGCAGCAGCAGGATAGAAAGAAAGGGTAACAGGTCTATTATTGAGCTATATTGTGGAAACTGGTATTTCAGATTATTACTCATAGCAAAAGAAAGTCTCTAGCAGTGTGAAATGGGGAAGGCTGGCTCTTTTTTTTTCTTTGTAAAGACCAATTATGTTGGTAACTATAGTCTTCACAGGAAGAAATTAATATCCCTGATGTCAGCTGATATGGTTGAATACAAAGAAGAACTGTTTAGGTAATTACACACACACAAAAAAACCACACTAAGAATTTAGATCAGCATCCCTGGCATGCAAACAATATGAAGCAGAACTCACAGAAACCTCCAACTTCCATTAGGGACATGTAGCTTAATTATGACTTAGATTGTATGTACTCAGTAAGTTACCAGTGTGCTTTACAGAACCTATTTCTACTATTGCTGTTTTCCCAAAAATAACAGCAGTAAGATCAGACTGAAATAAAACCTTTCTGATTATTACAGCATTCCATTTATAAAACAGCCTTAGTCCAGAAATGGCTCCAACATTTCAAATCTCTCACCACATGAAGGATATCTTTTCTAGATATAAGGGCAGGTCTGACTGACTGGTACAGTAGTTCCAGGCCTATCATTGCAAGATCCATTTTTAATTTACCCAATAATCATGAAGACTGGAAATTCACATGCTTTGCAATTGTCTCAGACTTACTTTTCAACAAATGCATACAGGTAAAATGTTCAAAACGTTCAGTTGTACTGGCTGCAGGTAACACTTGGATATAGCTTCATTTTTTCTTTCTCTATGAAAATCTACTCAAATTTGACCACTCACAGTTTCTGAGCTTGGTAAGCCACAAAATATGTAACATCCTACAACGAACCTTGAGACTAAGCTTAGGACCAAGAACCAGAATATCTCAGAAATTCACTGTGTTGCAGAAAAGATCAAGCACACATCAGCAGCAAACAAAAATGCAAAATCAGTAGCAAACGAACAGTCCTCATCCTTTCTCTGGAACGAAGAGCTTTTGTGCCTGCTGAACTAATGTCTGTTACGACAATCTTATATGACTGACTTCACCCACTCAGAATGCAGCTATAGCATCTCAGCGACACAAGTAATACGCTGTCAAAGAGGATTCCAAACAGGCAAAGAAACCAAAGGAAGGTTACTTCTGCAGGAACTAAGAAAGGCACTGGGGAAGGTGACATAACTTCTATAGCGCACCGCAGAAGTTATAGAGCACTTCTAAAGAGCATTACAGCAGCCACAGTACAGAACAGGATTTCTCAAAGATCTTTCCTGATCTTACATGAATAAAGAACAGGATCCCAACTGAAGCAGACTGATAAATAAGGCAGGATATTTAATGGGGATAACTCCACCTTAACAGAACAGCTTTAAAACTATTTCAGTTAAGAGAAGGAATGACAGCATTTTCTGCAGTGAATGCACTTTTTTGATCCCATCATGAAAATGGTTATTTACAGATGAAGAGATGGCAATATCCTGAATGCTTTACCTCAGTTATTTACAAGTACCATAACTACATTAAATTTAAAACACACAGTACAATTAATTTATAGGTCACAAAACAGGTAAGAGCAGTCAATATCCAGGTCAATATTTTTTCAATTCAACTGTCTCTTTAAAGACTGTAAGCTAGACCATCACTCTGGCCCTGGCTATATAATTAATTAAATGTAAAGTATGCCTACAACCTCCTGAAGAAAAAGTGTATTAAAATTCATTACAGTTTCATTAGAGTATCAAAGTTGTTTAACAGCACAGCATGCAGACCAGGACAAAGCTCACCATAAAATTCCCCACAGCACAACATAAGATAAATCATTTCAACATGATATGACACAACTTAAATTTCAGTCTTTTTCAGAGTGGTAAAAATACTTCGAAATAGCAAATAAAAACATTAAACAGCTGTCCTTACCACTGAAAGGTGTTAATTCGTACTCTGTTCTTAAAAATTAGTATTCCACCTGACATCACTCCAATCATAATTTCATTGTTACTCTGATCCTTTAAAAGAAAAGAGAAAATTACTTGAAATACAAGTATCTTTTGAAACTTCATATATATTCATTCTCATCTCTTTCTAAATACACAAATAAACGTGGAAGGAAATGTGTTTTTTAATAAGACAAATAAGAAATTAAATTATTCACTCCCATTTATGACAAACCCGAATGTTTGCTCTGAGTTCCTTATAAGCTACCACAAAATTTTAATTTCTCAGGTTAGATCTTCTGTCTTTCACCAACTTTGAAGAAATAAATATGAGAGTATTCTGGTTTATTAAGAATAGCAGTGCTAATAGACTGGCTTGGCATTTGCTACACTAAAAGCAACCAGCAGCTTCAATTCCCACCTGAAAAGAAATTGCAATCTCAGAACATACAGACAGGAGATTCTAAAACAAACAATATTGTAAGCATATTTAAATAGCACATTTTTCTTGAAATATCTTTGCACTCTAATCAAGCACCTGCTATAGAACTCTCAATATATGTGCAATAGGAGTGGATACAGTGAGCAGTTAAGCGGGGTACATTTTAAATTCTATTCCAACTTTCTAGTAGGAACCAAATTAAATATTTTCAAAGCTGACAGATCCTTAAATATCAAATGCACATTCAACAAGCACATTTTTCTTATTCATCAGTAGCCAACTGAACTGGCATTCAAAGCAATAAAGCTCAACCTGACTAACACACAGACTTAAGCACAAACTTAAGCAAAGAAATACCCTCACTAGAGTGGAACAGCGGATATTCAATCAGTAAATCCCAGTTAGGCACCCAATAAGACAGTATTTTTTTCTTTTATTTTCTCTGGTAAGCAAAAGCCAGGAAGGCTCACTAAAAAGAAAAGTGTGTTTTTCTATAAAGCTCAGAGGAATCCATTTTACATTGCAACACTAGCTCATCCCAACTTACCCTTGCATAGTGCAATTCGACTCCATAAAGTTCTAAGGTACGCGCTGTATTGAGATAATTGAACTCTGCTTCTGCAGGAGACAACCCTCTGAAAGAAAGCAGCTAAATCAGAAACGTTCTAACATGACCTCCCACATCAGGCTCCCCAGTGAGTGCAGACAGAAAATCTGCATTCATTTTACTACTTCTATCCCCACCCTGAAATCTGAATTTCCTTTCTCATGACAAACAGACTGTAACCCAAAAATTTTAACAGAAAAGGACTTATGTTTCCACAAGAACAAAGTCTTGACAAGAGTCCACAACACATTTTATTTTAATGCACTTTATCACTTAAATGTGTATGGAACCCTGCAATCTGGAAATTAGTTGTACAATCCTGTATGCGGTATTGGTAATTTAAAGTTAAATTACCATCAACTCACTCAAATGCCTTTACCCTAGCTAAGAGAATTTTCTAAGCCTTTATCTAAAATTTAACGTAACATTCAGTAGTTTCAAAAGCACACAACATGACCGGATCAAGCAAATGTTTTATAAATATTGCTTACATTTTCTTAAATTTAACTGTAACAAAAGGCACTTAAGTTCTAAAATATGAGGGAACCACCACTGGAAAGTACCACACTGTTACATACTGGAAAAAAAAATATTTTCCATTGCTTCATTGCCTTTTCCTCTTTCTGAAAGGTCACAGACTCATACACAGGAAAGAGCAGATACTGAAGAAAAGGACTTTGTTACTTCTAAAGTAACTCTTTTACTGGTGAGAGCATCATGAAAACAAAGCCCTTATGCTCAGAACATTCCCAAAGACTGAAAAAAAACTCTAAAAGAAAATATATCTGGCTAAGTTAATATCTTACATAATACACACAAATACTGTTTTCAGAGTACCTTTAACTTAACAATTCATCATTTCACTGATTTAGATACAGATATTCTGTATAGATCATCAATGGTATTTATTATACAGATATTTAATCTACAAAAAAAATCACATTATCTTAAAAAAAACAACCAAGACCAACCAATCAACCGAAAAACCCAACACCCCACCCACCCTGAAACCTTTAAGTAAAAATAGTTTTGTTTTATATAATAGCACAGCATCAGCAGTCAGGATTTGACAAAGTCAGTATCTTCTGATGTAAATCCTTACATGTGCTGCTGATGTAATTTTGCTATTTCTTTTTCAAAGTCTTGAGGCTGGCTAGGGATGAAAGAATATTCTGAGAGGTAGCCTGGCAAGTTTTCTGAATGGTTGTAGTCTCCCAGCTCGGCTAAAATATTAAAAAGAGAGGTTATTGTTTATCACTGATGTACTTGGCATTGTGCAATGCCCCCAAATTCACACGAGTCTGCTCCCACATAATTTATGATCCACAGCAAACAAAAATAGAGAAGACATTTGAACTCCCCTTTTCCCTTCTGAATAAACAGTCCCATTCTCAGTGAATACCACGGAGATCATTTAGAGAGAGCTTTGATTATGCACTTAGGAAGGAAGTTTGTAAAGTGTTTAATTTTTAACAGACAAATTAATCCATAAATTCTGTCATTACAGCTAGCACTAAGTAGGAGATATATATATATGTAGGATAGCATTCTATTTTTCTCTTATTATTTTACCTTTGCTTGTTTTCATGTGATTATACTATTTTATTCTTTTAACACTACAACTGCTACTTTGTCATGAAGATCTGCAAAATCCACCCACTCATTCTGCACCAAGATACATTCAGAAGCATTAGAAAAATATTTTTTGCACATTCGATTGTATGTATGGAAAAAGTACACATACATACACCTAAATTGAAACTACTCTACTTGAAACTACTAAAAAGTGCATTTACATAATTTCTAACACTTTCCTAAAATTGTAAGAAATAAATTACAATCATATTTGTCAGAAAATAATATACAAACAACATTTGCTAAAATTCAGTCTTTGAGGCTTTCTAACTACAGTAAAAAAAAAAAAATCAGCTTTAAATATCTGCAATCCATGTAACAGATCTACAGTGACTGATAAGAAACATAAAATGAAAAGTGGAAAGATAACAGTAATACATCATGATATGGGGTCCTGGGCAGGCCGAGTGGCACTGACAAGATGGATGAAGGCACTTATGGAGCAGGAGGATAAGAAAAGGAAAGGAAGGTAGGAAAGAACTCTGGGTCACTTGCATCACCACAAACAGATCCTACTTTAAATAATTTAAAAACCAGAAAATTGGACCAGGTTTTATAACACAATGCATTCCTTGCTGGAATTCAAGAGTACAGGACTGAGATCTGCTATCTACATGTATTTATAAAGAATCCAGGAAGTTTATTACTAGGCAGGTACAGAGATCATTAGATAGAGCTCTGCATGCTGAAGAACTTTATGGCCTCAGGATCTCATGGATAAATGTAAATACAATGCACTGTGTATGCCCATCACTCTTACAATATTTGAAAAAAAACCAACCCACACTGCATTCTTAATACCCTAAAATGTTATCAAGTTTTCATAGTTCCTGTTACATTATCAAATACTTTATCTCTTCTAAGACAAATCCCTATGGCATGACAGCATTTGCAGTACATTTTTCAGGCAGCTGAAGTGTGGGAATTTTGTTTAAGAGAAACTGTTCTATTGCTTGACCTAGAAAAAGGTGACCACTGAGAAAAACCATGCATAAAACATAACGTTAACATTACTATTTATTTTTAATGAAAATATTAACATGGACACTATTTGTCTGATATGTACAAAGTAAACTAAATACTAATGTGGATGTAAGTATCTTTAACAGTAGAAAAACACATGAATATAGATGAATATATCAGGATTGCTTAATTTAAGTTTATGAAGAAAAACTGAGTGAGGAAGAAAACTAAATCACAGTTTTTAAGACTCATCTACTCAATAAATGGCTTAAAATTGCCAAGACAGGTATTGAACTTTTCAGCCAGATATGACCAGAATCCCTTTTCCACGCCTATTTGGAGGGTCACTGTACGATATGTTAAAAATGTTTTAGTGTCTTAAGAAATACTTTTTAGAATCATTCTCAAGGCAAAAGCCACAACTCCATGCCTCAGAATACACAGGAATAAAAGAGTATTGATTTGGGATTTTCTAACAGCATGGCTTTAAGTATTTTTTCCATACCCACTTCAGCAAAACATTTTGGGGGAGGACAACCAATCAATTTCCTTAATCATGAGAAAATGAGCACCATGCCCACAAACACCACAATATAATGCTATACAAAGTACATTCTTTAGAAACTAATCAATAAGACTTTTTATATATTTCAATACTAACAAGTACATGAACACTAATTATACTTACACTGAACAGCATAGGAAGCCAGAAGAGCAGCAGTATTATAAGGACAGGGCAATCTGTTTTGTTTTTAAAATGAGAAATAAATAAAGTTACATATTTCATATATTTGGCTATTTTGAAAACCCTGGTCTTTTACAGTCTATAGACAAACTTGACAGGTAATCATTCTAAACACTTCCACTTTCATAGACAGTGATTTATTTTTAATACGTTTTTATTTTTGCAGGCAAAATCTCTCATTAATAAGTTTTTCTTGACCAAATTTGCATTTAATGCTTAACACAAGAAAAATGTCTTACCTTCCAGTAAGAATGTCCTGCTTAATTTGCAAAAAGTACTGGTACCTTATTTAGAAAAGCAAACAAAAAAATACTATAATTAAAAACAGAATTATTACAGAATTTTTCATCAATTTAATGTATTTTGCTTTCAGTTAGTGCAAAACTAAAACTTGACATTTTGCACGCTATTTCCTAAACTCTAATAGGAAAGAAATGAAACTTTGCTCAGTAAAATAACAATACAACTTGGTAAATTAAATGATTTACAGGCTATAAAGTTACACATTATATTTCACTAAAAGGCTACAAATTTCACATTCTTCCTGCTTTACACAGCAACCACAAGTTGAAGTTTGCATCTGTGTATGGAGGTACCCTCATAAGAATGATTTGTACTCCAGGTAGACAGAACTAATTTATTCTCACTGAGTATTTGATACTGCTGTGTCTTCATTTATATTAATTATTCTTAGTATTTTGAAGTTACATCATTATTACAGAAGTTGTGGACTCTATTATGCCAAACACCCCTCAGTTAACTTCCCTTGAACTTCTAAAGTTTCCTTTTAAATATGATGTGAAAAAAGCTTGTTTTAGAAATTCATCTAATTTTTCCATGTCCACTCTTTCAAGTCAGGAAGGAGATGGATACAACGAAAGGAACAGCCAAACATTTTAAAACACAAACTGTTTCCCACCAAACAGGGGCAGCAGAAACACCATGACTTAAAAACTCCAACAAACCGGAAAGTACAAACAAATTTCCCCCTAAATTACTTCCTTTGTTTCCCCAAAAAAACCCCATTATTTTGGTAAAGTCTCAGAATTAATCTTTCGTTCATACAATTTAGCTCCTTCTTATTTCACTCAGAGGTTTTAGAAAATTTGAAAAAAAGTATAATGTTTACACTAAGTGGCAAATCACAACTGCTACAAAGCTCCACTGAACCAGAGTTTGCAGTGGGGTAACAAACAAGACTTATCAAGATGGCAGGATGTTAGCAAAAGCTTAAACTTTCAGAAGAAAAATCCTTGCAACAGAGCATAAAAGCTGCTGCAGAACTGGTCTCTACTGCCTTTTCAATTTTTTAATGGAAGTT
This sequence comes from Melanocharis versteri, assembly GCA_013397845.1. Classification (NCBI taxonomy): domain Eukaryota; kingdom Metazoa; phylum Chordata; class Aves; order Passeriformes; family Melanocharitidae; genus Melanocharis; species Melanocharis versteri. The sequence continues at coordinate 2,011,526 of VZTG01006781.1, forward strand.
TCACTGAGTGGCAAATTTAAACATCATTCCTGCTTTCTTATAAATTTATTTTGGCTTGGAACCTCCTACATTATTACTATTATAATAATCATCTGGTTTCCTTCCTGTAGTTCTGATTCAAAAGCTGGGCTATACCCATTCATTATAACACCAAAATTACTTACGAGAAGCACTAAATATTAAATATTTCCCAATATAACGTCAACTAAGAGATTAAAGCCAAAATATATCACCTTATTACATATAATATGACTTCTCATAACTATGTAGTCTTCAAAAAGTGGATTAACTACCACTTCAATGCTTCCACAAACATTGACAAATACACACATTGGAGAAATCCAATTATTTACAGGCTATATAACAGTAGAAAGGTAAAATATTCCATGTTCGAAAGAAAATGAGAGAAAACATTTGTGAACTGACAAGCAAACATTAGTCCATGTTCTCAACTCCTACAAAACCATCCAAAGATTCTTTAACTGACCAGAAAGGCAAGAAGCTTAGTTTAAAAGGTATTAACCTCAAGAAGTTAAAACTTAGACATTAGCCAAGCTTTAGAAATCTCAAAATACCTCAAATATTTAAAATGCATATTGAAACAAAAAAAAAGGTAGATAAAGCAAAATTTCTTTACTGATTAATAAATGCAATAAACTACAAGTTAAGTTTATATATTAGATGGATATGCTTCATATGCTTTGCTTGAACATCTCTTCACAAATATACAGCTGAACCTCCATTTTATCTTCCTTTTTTGGTATAAAGCTTTCTTAAACATATTTCATGGTACTTAAAGGACATCTTGATTAAGGGACACCAAGCAGAGTTCATCTTCTGTCCACTGTTTTCAGTGAACAGTCAGGTTAATGCATTGTTAGCCAACCACCCCAGTTTGAACACTGAAGCCTCACACATTATTGAGCAAAATAGGAAATCAACAGAAGCTTTAGCAAAGCAGATCAGCAGAAGCCTGAACAACAGACTCCAGTAACACAACAAAGGCAGCACTGCATTACCACATTTTCATCTTGCTTATATAGCTATAGCTAGAAAAGGACAGAATTACTGCTGATGGAGTCAACGTTAACAAGCAACTCTTCCTTCCATGAGGAGAACTAACGAAGCTTCATTCCCTCTCAAGACAAGGTCCTGAAGCGAAGCTCTCCAACACACACTGAGCTCCCGCTGACCTCTCCTGACCTGAGCCACTCAAACCTGCCTCGCTCACGTGAATGCACAGAGGTCTAATAGGACACGAGCTTGCACTGAACCTTTCCCTGACATCTCTTCATCCTGCTTCATGTACCGAGCCGTTCCTCTGCTCTCATGGAATTTGTAAAAACTGAGCATTTTGGAACAGTCTCAGCTTGAGCTGGAATTGTCAGAAGTTTGCACTTTCTTTTCTTTTCTTTTTTTGAAGTGAGAATACTGATTATGTGCAAGGACCCATATTTGTGACACGGCATCCTAACTTCACTCCAAAAAGGCCCATGGATAATATCTCTCTCTTTATAATAATTCCAAATACAAAGGAGTTTTCTCAGGGGCAATTAGGCCTATTAGCAAAAAAGGCAGAGCTGACCTAGATACAGAAATCATATGTTATTTCTCATTTAAAAGAAAGCTGTATTTATAGCTCTGCATTTAGAGAACAGCACTTAAACAGTTTTGTCCTTCTTTATGGCTTACTTCACACTGATCAACATTTATCCTTTTTTTCATATCTGCAGGAACATTACATATTTTCCTTTAATTCAAATAATGTGTTTTTCATTATTTTCGTAGAGTAAATTGCCAAATTTTCCTAGAGTAAATATTTCAGTAAAACAAAGTCTCATCCAGGATCTCTGGGACTCATTTTAGTGAATTCTGTCTGCATAGATATGTGCAAAATTTTGTCCAAAATAAGACAAATCAAAGGAAATTATAAACAAATGTGGACTCAAAGTTTCACAGTTTTGGTACTTAGGTTTCAAAAGCTATCCTCAATAATTTTTTTGAATGGGGCTGACCTGTTTTCAGAATGGCCGACATCCAAAAATTCCAATCTGTCAAATCATGCCATTTATGTACAGAGCCAGAAGTAATTAAGAATATGGAAAATTTGAGGCATTTCTTCAGGGACTAATTGCAATTCACGAGTCTGTGATTTTGATTCACACTGAGCATTTCCTTCAACAGATTTCAACACACTGGTATCAAAATAAGCTTATGTGAATCAAACCAGGACTACAACCACACAGAGATTAATTTTATTAGTGCTAAGCAGAAAATTGGGGGGGAGGGAGTAAAAAAGATGCAGAACACTCAGCAATTTTTTAGTCACAAAGGAGAACACAAGTAAGGATAGAATTAAATTTGTACTTATTGGTAAATACTGGGATTAAGTTTTCCCTCTGTTCTCTATTTTCCCTTTTCTGTTTCTACTTGGTAGCATTTGCTTCATGTAGTTACTTCACTTTGCATATAAATTCATAAATTTATTCACAGAGGCTTTTTTGTTATATTGGTTTGGTACAACTGCATAGTTCATATCTGTAACAGACAAAAATTAGAAGCTTGTACATCCACCAAGAATGAGTTAAAAGAAAATTTCCATGTTATATCTTAAAGAAATTAATGATTGTTCTAGAAAAGTACTTTATTGACAAAGCAACCAGACCTACCTTGTATATTCTTCTTGGAGCTTGTTTGGGTCACTTACAAAAAACTTAACTCTGAAGTTCAGACTGTGAGGAGATCCTCCTATGGTCAAGAAAAGTTATTTCTAATTAATCAGGGCACCCTGGAAAAACAGCATAATAACAATAGATGAATTGACAAAATACATACATTACTCACTTTTTAATTGTTTCCTGATAGGTTTGTTTGGATCCAACCACCTCTGGAAAGAGACAAATTATAACACCAAGTTCAGAGAAACAAAGTACAAATCATAGCCTTATACATCAAGAAACTGGTACTATTCTATTACTTTTTACTTGGTCTTTTACCAAAATGTCTCACTGGCATACACAGGCTTATTACCGATTCTGGAGACATCACCACTATCATCAAGAATTGCTACTGCTCTTCTTTCCCCAGGATTAACCTATGTTGTCCAGATATCTGTTTTACAGCAATAATTCTACTCTGAGTTGCTTCTACAATTGTCACAGGAGCCCAAGAGACGTCAGAACCCAACTATGCTGTGTTTAACAACTGCCAGCTACTCTTTAAGAACTACCTGTGGCAGCGAAGAGCTGTAAGCAGGCTCATTTACTCAACTCAGAAGTTAGTTTGTTTAACTACATCCAGTGCTTCTGACTCTGGATTTTGCAGGTCTGGTATATCCAGGGAGTGATCCCACTGGCTCAAACTGTCAGCCTGAGTGTCAGCACTGGTACATGACTAACTGGATCCTGGAAGCCAGAGACTCAGCACTCAGCCTACTGGATTAAGGATTACAGAATAATTTTACTAAACAGTGCCAAATCTTGATCATTTCTACAGGAGAACACTGCTGTGTACAGGCAGAGCTTTATAAAAATCAATGTGGCAAATTCCAGATAGAAGTATGGCTGCCTGGAAAGTTCTGCAAGTTGTTTAAACCACTGCCTATCAGCAACCCAGCAGTCTCTGTACACACCAACATAGTCCAGGTAACTCCTGGTAAGTCTATCTTTGGTATAAATACTGTCCAATTCCTCACGTTGCCTTGCAAGACAAGTCCACAAGTCTCAGGAAATCGTTACATGCGCACAGTTGCTATGGAGTGACAAACACCTAACCCAGTACAGCATGCAACTCCCTCGCACTTATCACAGGGCTTTTTATTATTTTCAGGTGAGGGAGGAGGAAGCAAACACACAGGTACCTGAGCTACCTGCACACACTATGGATGTGAAGTTAGTCCTGTGTCATTTTATTCATGAGGAATAATAAATAATGATGACCAGATCCACATGCTGCATCCTTGTAATAGTTAACTCAAGAGCAAGTAAAGACACAGTTTGATACAGCCTCAAAAGCGTGATTATCTAAAAAAAAAAAGCTTCATACAGGATCAATTAACTTTTAAGACTAAATGTAAAGGCTTAAAGAATACTCTAGCCAGGGATATATATGAACTTTATATAAGAATCCTTCAAAACATGTAGAAAGATACTTGATTTTTACTCTGCTATTAATACTATTAAAAAAAAAGGCTTCTGCAATTCATAAAATTCACCTTTAAACACAATGCTGGAGGTTTCACGCTCAATTAGCAGAATCCTCTTTTCCCCATCATCTATATCTACTGCTGCATTAACTGTATCTTAGCAACATTCTGCTGCGTTATTTCACAAGTAACTAGAGTATTTGTCAATCCAATATGGTTTCCTTGTCCGAATGAACCAAGGGTAAAAGTAAATGTGTATCAAACCCTGAAATTAGTCAAACCCATACATTCTTCAAGCTTGCATTGACTAATATTGGTAACATTTCTTTTCAGCTCTGACACATTGTTTTCTTGGCAACTAGATACATGCTGAAGAGACAAAATACGTAGAAACCAAAAAAACCACAAAATCTTCAAAGTATGTGCTTGTATCAAATACCTGTTAAGTCATTCTTTCAGACTAACCCTCAACCAGAGCCTTGTATTACAGTGTTGTGTTCATCTGCTTCCAGACAGATAAACTAAAAGAAAGAGAGCTTAGAGGTCTACCCTTTGGAAAGCCAGATAAATCTCTTGAGTGTTGAGTAAAATATTGAGCGATACTCAATTAAATACTTCTTTAACAAAGCTGAAAAATAATTCAGCCTTTTCTTCTGCTTGCCTGTGTTTTTTCAGCCTTGAACAAAGTTTAGAATAAAAATACTACAGAGTTAGTCCGCCAATGTCTTAACAGAACTGCCAACAAGTGAATGCGGCTGACTTCTGATACACAAGTTGGGAGGTAAGTTTTGACCCCATCACCGCGCTGCACACGTAATGAGACTTAGATAAAGAACTGTCTTATAAGGAACAAAACTTAGCTAAATTGCACTTTGTCAAACAAGTATCGACCAGTTGATACTTATAAAAGAAAATATCCAAGAAGTGTTCTTTAGGCAATCAAGGTCCCAGTAGAACCGCTGTAACTAGTGCAGTGAATGTTACATCTGCATCTCCTTTGTTTCTACCGGTGATTTACAAAGTTTCTATTGTGTAGAATTTCCTTTCAATTAAGCCCATGAACTATTGTAAATACTCATTTTCAAGGGAGTCCCTTCTTTGTTAAGGTGATGAGATGACTGCCCTTGTCAGACAGTGGACTATATGAAGCACTATAGAAAGATCACCAGGTATCTGGGCTAGAAACAGAAACACCATACACCACAATCTAAAACCCCCTCAGTTATTTTTTAAGTCCTAATGACAAAAACAGCCACAAAACAAATTTAAAACATATTTACTATTTTTGACAATGATAATGCAATCTAGTAAACAGATAAAATAAAACAAGCAATATCCTTCTTAAGACATTACTTCATAAGTACAGAACTCAATATTTTACTCCAAACCTGTGACTATTAACATGTAATTTTATCATAACTACAAGATGATATAGACCCTCGCAAATGGCAGTTGGGGAAGATGGCACAATCTTGCAACGGTTTCTATTTACCTCTCTTTAGAAAACACAGAGTACAGTGATGAACATGATTATGATTTTTAAAACTGTACTTACAAAACAGAGTCAACTTACAGGGTTATCAGTAGATTCATCAGCCAACTGTAAACCAAAGTAATCTCTCTCTGTCAAATCGAGATGCTTAAAGACTACGTCCAATAGAACTTGGCCCTGATGATGTTTCTGCAGAGAACAAATACAGACCTTTTCTTTAATGAACAAATATACATAACAGGACACTGAGATTCCAGGCAGGTAGAACACATATAAAATCTTTCAGATGTGCTCTAGAAGCACTATTTTAAATATCACAAATTGTATCCCAGTAGCACTATTTTTAAATGAGCTTCATCTCTTTTTGAAACATATGTAAGGAAATCATTTTTCTTCTCTGTCATTTTCTGACAGTAAGAACTTCTCACTTCTCAGCTAGCTACATGATTATTTCTGAAAGCCTTTCATTAGCCAAATTTGATATTTAAAAGGAGTACAGAAAAGCAGAAAAGAAAAAAAAGTTCAGGAATTAATAAAGAATTTGGTGCAAACAAGAATCTTGTTTGGGTCACTGAATTCAAATGTACAGGTCTATACAAACTATCCTTCCTTATCTGAAATCTATTTCTGACTTTAAATGAACCAGCATATTGAAAATGGTTCCAAAGTTTAATGGCAGAGACAGCTGAATATCTAACCAAGAAGCGTCATTTACATACATTCTAAGACAGCACTTCACTCTAAATGAATTAATTCAAATTAACTGAGTAACAGTAACACTTTTTTTCAGAGTCAAGCGAACAAACTTGATTTCTACTACAGGGACAAATGTTACCCACAAAATGATATAAAAAGAATCTCTAGTTGTTAGTACCTAGCAATTTTTTGCCTAACCTGAAAATACTGCCAACACAGTAATTGAAACTCTGAGTGTGTCATTATGACAGGACTCAATAAATACATTTGGTGAAATCCGATGGGAGTTTCCCAAAGAAGTTAAAGTGTCATAGCGTCTTGAAATACGAAAGACAAGCAAAATTCTGCAAGAACTGTCAAACAGGAAGAAATATGAAAGAGATGACTGATACATTTTCCACCCAGATTTTCTACTTTTCTGTCACCAAGCAGAGAAGCTTCTAATAATCTTCTAGGTGCCAAGTATTATTGCAGCTACAGTGAATTTGATACATTTTGCCTTGTTTACTGTAGGCAGTAAGATATTTTAGAGTTTTAAAACAAAAACCCCCTGCTATTCTGCACCCAAAGGACCCTGCTTTGCACAGAGATTATATAACAATTTACCTTGGCAGCTGTTAAAATAGAAGTATGTAACTAAAAGATCAAGATAAGGTTGCAAGAATTAATTAATATCCATACAAGAGAAAATTCTACAAATCTACCTTCAGACATTTATTAACATCTAAGAGCATCCTACGAAAACGAACTTTTTTGTTCAGATGAAATTACACTGAAGTTGAATAAACTGCCAGAGGCAGTTATTTGGGCCTAAAAACTCCAAGAAGCATGCTAATTTATTTCATAATAATAAACAAAGTCGAGAATAGTTATTCACAAATTATGCTTGAAATAATTCCAGGAGGACAATCATACCCATAACTGCACATATCTTTAATTGAAATTACATAACGGATATATTTCAAGTCCCATACAAATTTGGCCAAATTGAAGTGACCTAAGAATTCCTGTACTTACTTTGCAAAAGACCTTTTTTTTTTTTAATGGTACAGAGAAAATTTCTTACAAGATGTAGGAGCATCATTTTTAAGAAGTCCACCACTGAAAAATTTACTTTACAAATTACTAAAAACAAGCAAAGAAAAAAACCCAGATGTTAACACAATAAATAAATGTACAACAGCATAAATGCATAAGGCATTTTTTATATGCAATCCAAATATAGTCACTTTAATTTTTACTAAATTAGGAGTTTCTGTTATATTTTGAAATAAACCAATAATCAGTACAGTTTTTACCGCAAATAAAGCTAATTTTAAAATTACATAGCAACGCTAATTGACTCTTGGCATTTTTCCCACATAGATTTAAATAAGAACACCAACTAAGAACTTATAACAGTAACTACCAGAAAATGGGAAATGTCTGGAACCTAAGTTTAGCTTTGCAATTACCAGAGCTGACATTACTTCCTCAAACAACATGCAGATACCAACTCTGTAGTTTTTTTCCAATCTAATCCTGCCAATGTATACTGTTTTTTAAATACCTGAATAGATGTTTCCTAATGAAAAAGCTTAGAATTGGCTGATCAGTTTGAATTAAGAAATACAGAACATCATTTCACGACCGCAAGGAAGTTATTTTTCCTGCAATTGAGCAGCCAATTTGGTAAGAGAAGACAGGTTTCAGCATGAAGCATTTGTTTGATCACAATGTTTTACTCAGTGCAAAATAAAGATAAGCATCTAGGAAAACCAGACCTCGGCTCAGCCCATCTCCGATATTTATGTAACGATGTTGCTGCTTGACAAAGCAGGTGAAGGTCACAATCCTGCTTCTTGAGAAAGATCCAAAATATTTGTAATACTATCATAACATTGAATAGGTGCTCAAAATTATAAAAAAGGTATGATGGCAAGTGTAAATACCTGATTTTTTTTTTTTTTTAAAGCAAACCCAATAAATGTAGATGAGCATAAAAAGAAACTTGCTTTGTTGCTACAGATACAAGTTAAACATAAAACAAGAAAGAATGAAAATAGGTATGAAAAATGGGAACTATCTAAGACAAAACTGCAGGAGTTAGACACAAAAACATAATTTTTTTTCTGAATTGATGAATTAGAGGGTTATATGTACTTACTAGTCATTGCTGGAGGCAGAATGTCTCACAAATTTTGGCCTTTTAGGACAAACTTCACATAAACACTAGACATCAATACGTTAACTGCATTTTATGAACCATTTATCATCTAGTACCACTAGACATATACAGATTCATTTTTAATTGCAAAATGATTGTCACTTGTTCCCAAACACCATGTGTGAAAATCTAGGCAGACCCCTGCAACTACAGGTTTGATGCCTGCTTACCAACTACCTCCCTCTTCTCAGTCTGCATCACTGACATTCTGGTTTTGCTGCTGCCAACACAACTGGCTGCATCCACAGCAAACACCACGAGATATTGCTGCTGTGTCAGCCCAAACAAATTTGGACTTCTGATGACAGAGGAATGGGATGACAGGTTCTGGGCTTTCCTGGAGTAGGTCATAGCTCTGCTGCTCACACATTTGTGGGTGGCTGTGCTGCTCCTTCACAACACAGAAAGCCTTCCCCTCACAGCTCACCCCAGTGTCTGGGTTGCTGCTCCAGGAGGTGCTCCCCAACACTGCACAACTGTCTCCTTTCCTTCTACAGCTGATGCTGTTCTGTTTTTAATTTTTTTTTTTTTGTCAAAGAAAAAAGGGCAAGGAACTAAGTAATGCTGAGGATTAAATTACTAAAAATTTTAACTTCTAAAATTAGAGGGGGGTGGTATGGTTTTGTTTTGTTTGGGTGTTTTTTTGTTGTTGTTTTTTTTTTTTTTTTTTTTGGTTGGTTTTTTTTTGTTTGTTCTTTTCTTGTTTGGTTTGAGTTCTTTTACAGGTTTTTAGATTTTACTTCCATTAGAGTGTAAATTCATTAAGCTTGAAGAGAGTTCTGGAATAGTAAAGGCTCCAAATTGAAACACTTGTCCATGACCACTAACCTTGCTCACAGAACAGCCCACCCCATCTACGTTGACTTAGTTTTCCCCCAGGTTTAGTGTTATCCCCATATCTATGTACTGGCTTTCAGGGAATACAAGCCAGCCAGCCTGCACGGAAAATACGTAATTTTAGGTATTTAAACATGCAATTAAAACAAATTAAAGTAATTTGATCTCGAAGAAACAGTTTTACGGTAATGCAAATCATCCTGATCATGTTGTTAACTCAAGTCAGCCTCCTTTCTTCCAGCTACATGTTCTATTGAAGTCTGCTTTTCAGGATTGAAGGAGGATTTCTTCATTCAGTAAGCAGAGCATTTTAGAGAAAGGCTTTGTACTCCTCAAACACATGCACAGGTTAATTCCTACTGATTCTTCTGCCTGGAACCAGTGCAGCCTTTGTCTGGCTACAATCCACAGGGATTATCTGGTTTGATTTGTTATGCTGTCTACAAGGTAGGGCTTAGCACAAAGGTGCCTTTTTTGCAGATCAATGGAAAGGGCTGGTTTAAATGTGAACTTAGAACGTCACATAAATTATCAAGAGACACTCTCTGTGATCAGCACTTTGCTGTTGGAGAAGAAATAGCATTTGAGTACATTTTTATTAATACACCACTGCATCCTCCAGATGATTAAGTTTTACAATCATTAGCATACAGAATACCTATAGCAATCACCAGCAGACAAAAAAAAAAGGCACCAATTTATTTGATGTTATCTTTGTTCTTCCTATTTTGAAAACAATTCCATAAATATTTATGGCTAAGTATAGTGTCAACCACAATAAAGTAAAACAAAGCTATAAAACCTGAGAACCTGTACAGCATGTAGGCTACATTTGCTACGAATGAATACTTTATTACTTCCTATTTGGGAAAAAACAGATTGAGGCTAAGACATGAGATCAAGATGTTCAGCACCAAGGAACTTTTCATTCCCTAGACTCAGTTTTAATAGACAAACTTACAGGCTGATCTGTATAAGGAGTAAAGCATAATCCATGCAACTACAATATTTAGTACACTAGGGAGGTGGTAAGAACATATTACATAATTTTTTCTTGGGAGAGACAGAACAGACATCTGAGGATTTATACCTGGTGGTTCTGCTTTTCTGAGAGGCACTAGCATCTTCTAAAAACATATAGCTTTTGAACACCTAGATTGAAAAGAAGCACATCTCCCATAGCTACTGCCCAACAATTACTCCTTGTTTTACCCAATTCTTACTTTCTTCGTAAGAAAAAACTGCAAGACAGATACTTTAATGGACAATTCATGCACCTGAAAGCAAAGACAACATTTACAATTTCTTATGCACTTCTAATGCTTTATATCCAACTACATTTTGCACATATCGCTTTTTGGCAGGCAGTATAGACTGGGAAACTGTTAGCAAGGATGAGAAGTAAAGCAATACAGAAAAGTGAAAAGGATATAGAAAAACTTATCCCAAAAGGGAAATTAGGCTTGCTGTTAATAAATTAAAGTCTTTAAAAATCCGTCCCTCAGCTCCATCATCCAAAATTCCCACACTTAATTTTTCAGGACTTCTGAGCAGTAAAGTATTTTTTGAATGAACTACAAAAACGCCTCAAGAGAATATCTTAAACCCTTCCATCTTGACTGACATATCTAAAACAAATAACCACCAGATCTGCCTCTGAACCTTAAGCCTCTGGACGCTGGATCCTTGCAAGTTTTTGCCAGATAACAGATTCCACTTCCGATCAGCAGCCGCAGGCTCTAATCACTGATTACAGAACAGAAAAATGCAATCCCTCTCGCAAGCCTTCCCTGAAACATTCAAATATGTCAATATCCTTGCTGAACACTGAGTATCAGAATTCAATATAATTACTGAGCATTAGAACTTTTTCAAATGGTCTGAATTAGACTTATCCACATGGATTTGACAACTGCTTCACTTTCTCTCTCACTTCCCATCTGAAGTCCCACAGCCTTATTTGATACTCCTACACTCCATTTGGTGAAGTTCAATTTCCTTTTGAAAAATTTTAATTTTTACACCACCTGTTAACTTTCACCATCACATTATTCAACCTTTCTCCATATAAGTAAATCATATAGCTTATAAAGTAAAAGCAGAGTTCTACTACCACAGGAAAACCTACAGCTTCTTTCCTGTTGCGTTCTGGGTCTTCTCACACAAAGATGACTTTAAATGCTTTAATGTTTTCTTGTGAGGTCCTTGCCTATTTTTCATGGGCTTTTTTCCTCAGAAAGCTGAAAGAAAGGGTTGCACTTGTATAACATACACACAACATCATGAACATTCATTTTAACTCCTCAATAAGGATTACAGATTAGAAAGTGGGGTGAATAACCTATTTTAAATTCCAGGTTCATGGGTAAAAGTTGCTGATTTTTTTCCATTAACAGTTCTCAGTATTCAGCAACCAGCTTCCCATTTTCCTTCCTGTCATTCTCGTTAGTGTAGTAGAAGGTGGTGAGCTTAAGTGAGGGAAATCACAGAACAAGAACATTATCTGAGAAAAGCAAAGGGCAGGGAGATACTTTAAGATGGCAGCTGTGACCAAGTACAACCATTCAGGTGATTGAACACAGTCAGCTATACAGCTATGGGAAGAGTTCCCACTCCACCTTACTTGTGCTCAAAATACAAAAACCAGAATGCAGCAGAACAAAAGCTTCATTCAACTCAACGGCAAAACTGTCCTCCATTTCCACTGGACACCTTTAATCCATGAGGAGAATAACTAGACATAAATTATGCTGTGTACATTGGATTTTGGAATGAAGATGTGTTAGTACTACAGAGGATGCCAGAATGACTAAGTTCCCAGTAAGACTGTGCACGTGTACAAGCATGCCTGCCTGAACACAACTTCCCCTTTTATTCTCTACTTAACACTGTTTGAAAGTCAAACTCCAGCCATACAAATGCAGCAAAGGAAAGCAAGCTCAGGATATTGACCTGCAATAAGCCAGATATTGATTTGCTATAAGCCCATGACTTACATTAACTCTGAAAGCTTGTACAGTGTTATCCAGGAGAAGAATGTTGCAGACCACCTCCGTATGCTGCCTGTCTCGTGCCAGCTCAGATGCTCGTACATTGTAGGTTCTGCCAGCAGGCAATCGGAAACGTGCGGTCATTACTGTCCACACAGGGTCTGCAGGCAAAACAAACAGAAAATTTAAAAAGAGCCCAAAAATGCAAATTCAAGAATGTCTCACTTCAAAGAAAGGTGAAAACACAGCAAGTCCATTATTTAAAAACTCCATTACAGACAAAAGAAAAATGAATACTAAATTCTCAGTAGCCAATAAGAAAGCAATGTCTTACATGTTACAACACAACCTTATACCAAAATACTCAGTCCTTTACTTTCTGCCCATTGTCCACACCCTCCCTATTTTAAGGTTGTTTTGTGGGTTTGCTGTTTTTTCATTAGGTTTTTTTGGTTCATTTTTAAAGATTCACAACAACATTTTCAATTCAAAAAGCATTGTAATTGTTGGGCATCATGGCTACCAGCTTCCTGATATTAGATGCAATTAAGTAACTAATTTCAGCGCAAAACAGCAAAAAAATGCTTACTTTAAAAGGTTTATAAAGAAAAAGAAAACAGCAAACACCCAAGACTTTGATGCATTATTCTGCAAGGCCTGTGCATTCACTGTGAATTCATAAAACATGAGAATGCACAGCAGTAACAAAAACATTAACATTGTTTCTTTCCCCCTTTCTTAAAAATTACAACATTAATAGTTTAATGTTTGTCAAACTACTGAATCTTCTGTCTATGCCAATTTAATTGGATTTACACATCTAGTTTGGGAGTACAAACAATTCTTATCCTCTCAGTAAGCAACCATGACCATCACAAGTCTACATCCTGTGCCCAGTGCCTATAAATAAAATGCAAGAATTGACTTTCACTTTTCAAATCTAAAATTCTGATGGCTATCATCCAGCCCCAGTCCAGCAAAGTCCTTATGTGCTCATCTGAAGCTATCAGCTCTATCCAGTGATACCAGCTACTTTCTCAAGTGCCTCACAGGATCAGGGCCTGTGATTCACTTAATTACACACTCAGCAAACTATTTCTACATCCTTTGACAAGGGCGTAAGCAAACAGAAAGTTTCATAATTTAAGTAGAGAATATATTGAGACATAAAATTAAAATACCCTAAGAGTAGCAAAAGAACACAGATATTCTCAAAACCGAATATAAAATGATTGATTTTCCTTATCTTGCGTAAGACAATGAAGTCTTCAAACACGCCTACACATTAGTGCCACATTTGAGGAGGGGGAAGGGAGCATATCATGATAAAAAAAAAAAAAAAAAAAGGAGAATTTAACAGAGGACAGCAAACATTCCAGCAGTGATTAGAGAGCTTACACAGATCACAAGAGGTATCTGTGCTCCAATATACATAAACGAAGAGGGAGGGGTCAGAAATGAAAGATCAATCCCTCCTAAATAGTTGGTAACTTAGATACATGGGCTCTCCTGGGAAAGTGGAAGACCAAGATCCAAGCTGGCACTTTGTGGTTCAACTATCTTTCCACTGCCTGCAGACAACCTCCTGAGCAACTGCCCTAAAAATCCCTGACATATTTTGCTTTTCTAGATCACATCTTAAGCTCCTTAAGTATGACCATACACCTCAGACATAAAAAATCTGCTTGATGATAATCCATCCTTGCAAAACGCTTCAGTTTTGACTTACCCAGCATTTTCAGATAAACAAGTACTTGCTTCCTCACCAGACAGCTTTTTCATTTTGGCTACTCAGTCACTCTGGATTCAGAACTGCAATGCTGTATTCATGCAGAACTACAGCAAGTTTATTTTTGTTTTGCTAAACCAACATGACAAACTGAAGAATACAGACACCAGATAAAGCCAACAACTGCTAAATTTACGACTATGTCTTAATGACAAATTTATGAAAAATTGTGTCACAAGCATTAAAACTCTCAAGTAAAGCCTAAAAACAAAGTCCATCTGACAACTCCTCATGGAGAGGCTGCTTCTGCTATACCTTCTCAAAAATAAAAAGCAGGAGAAAACCTTAAACACAGAAGAGGAATTGAATCTCCATACCAGTGATCCAAGCCAACCACGTAACATTTCACAGAGCTTTGCGACATAGACACAATCTAAAAGCCAAGCTCCTTACTAGTCATAATGGCATAAATGTTGGCATTATCAGTGCAGCTACACAACTGATAACTACAGTCAAGATTTGAGGATGGTATTTGCTGCTGAGCTGAAACTAAGAAGGTTTCAGAAAAGCACACAATTCGATTAAAACCAGTTTCTCCATATCACAGAAACAACCCCTCAACAGGTATATTTTACACGGATTTGAAGAAGTAACAAATCAACAAAGAAACAGTGGGTGTAATCTTCAGAGCACTTTTCCACAAACACTAGTGTGCAAAGGACTGCTCAGCTTTCAGATAAGTACTGCAATCCTCACAAATGCATTCGGCAATGAGCTAGGAGAGTCTAACACAACAATACACAGTTTTGCAGCAGAGGGAAAAAAGAGACTTGTTAAAAGCTAGAAACCACCATGTTTTAAGAGAAGAAAAAGGCATGTCTCACCTTTTCTCCTGTTCTTTACTCTTATTTTTGTCTTATCTGCTGATCAAGACAAGACCAGCAACACTTCCTCACCGCTGCCTTAAACTAGACAGAAGAACTGGGTTTCCGACACAGCAACAAATCCGTAAGAGTGAGCAAAGAGAGAATCATCCCTCAGTGACTCTCAGAATCCTTTAACACCATGAAACCATCCACTTTGTCCCTTCAATAGACCCAACCTGCAGATCTATCAAGGTTCTTGCTGTAACACAGATGATCTTTGCTCCAGCCAAACAAAAAACATTGCATATTTACAGACAACTACTTGATTTTTCTCAATGTACACAAATGAAATGATCAAATTCAAGAAAGAAGGCACTGTATTATGAGTTTGCTATGGAAACAGGAGCAGCTATGTTGGGCCAGAACAACAGTTCATGTGGCTTGCAGACTGGAAGGGCAACGCCTTCTCCACTCTCTCTAAGGAAGAAACAAATAGGACACATACACTTCTCATGCTGTTCCACAGTCTGGAATTCAGCATCTTCCTGGTGTGAAGCTCATAGTCCCACCATGCTGGACATCATTCATTCATGAATGTTTTCTTCATGGATGCAAGAAACTATGTTTTGTACTTTCAGATTATGCAATGAAGCATCATATTCCATGTCCCACATAAAACACACAGTAGTTGGAACCACCATCTCATAGCAGACAAATTTCTTGCATGAAATGAAGAGGTTTTTGCAACTACATAACACAGTTTTACAAGTATAATGACTGAAATCTTGAAATGCATCTACGAAATAGAAATAAAACAGCAATGAAAGTAATAGAGAGGAAGGTGACAAAAGACTGACTGTCTTCTGCAAGTCACATTCAAAGTTACTCTTTCCCTATATGCCAGCAAAGAAACTATGGAAGTATGTAGGGAATATGTTAAAACACCTTCACCATCACATGCACTTTCAAAAATACTCCTCCTTCTAAGATCTGCCAAGGTTATTACACGGAACTGCTTCGAGGCCAATCATATGCATACAACCCATATTTAAACCTCTATCAGCACACATATACTCAACAAAAAGGACGCAGTTGTTAGGCACAGACAGACCCTACAATTACTGGTTTTACTGACACACTTGTTTTACAACATAATTGGCCCCAAACTGTATCCATATCATCGTTACTACTTCTTTCTTTCAGAAACGCGTGCACCAAGAACATAGACAGTATTATGTCTCCCAAACACATATTGCCATTCTTGCTATGTATTTTGAAAATTTACTAATAGTGAGACGGCTAGCTATTGCTTAAAAGGTTATAAATTAGAGCTGATTTCCTAACAAATACTGATATATAAAATGAGAAAATCTGATAGAAATTCAGCTACACTCATTACATACTTCTACAATAAAAATATTATAGCTAACATTAGTAGGACAGAGGACTGCTTTAAGCTCCAAAGTAAAATCTGCATCCCCAAAAGAAATAGGAATAAAAACAAAAACTGAGACTTAACCAAAAACCCAGTTTGAGAACAACTGGCTTAAACAGCAGGTTAACTTAAGCAAGGTACTACTGTGCGTGCATATCCATGTCATGGGCAGTGCTATGGCCGCTTATGCTAAAATATTTTTAAACATACAAGTGGATTATTTAAATTGGACTTAATCTTCGCATATGATGAAGGTTTTCTGCTTATAATTTTTCAGTGTCTTCTGCTAAGCATGTAATATTTAGATACGTGAATTAACAATGTAAAGAACATGCTGCTACAGCAACTGGAGAAGGACAGAACTCTTACAAAGTAACTCCACTTACCTCTCAGGTCTGTGGAGGGAGTAAGTTATAAATTTCCTGCCTGAGCTCAGGTTTCAAGTGGTGAAGCAATTCCAGGGAGTGTTTCCTATCAAATGGCAGAATATTCCTGCAATACTGGCTTGGTTAGGGCACTAAAGAGCACACAAGAAGCTTCACAAGTGAATTTTTGGCATCCTTTATTCTTTTATGTAAATGTATACAGTATAACAACAATTTGCTTGGGCTTACAATAAACTAACTGATTTTAAGCAGCTTAATAAATAAGCAGTTGGTTAAGCAGGTAATTAACTGAAATTTAATTTATCCAAGAGTACAGCCAATTTGCTGACTTGATGCGAACTTTCTTTAAAAGAACTCGATGTAACGTGCAGAAAAACAACCACCTTAACACATTACTGTATGCACATGTGCATGCAAGGACA
The DNA here is from genome assembly GCA_013397845.1 of Melanocharis versteri. Taxonomy (NCBI): domain Eukaryota; kingdom Metazoa; phylum Chordata; class Aves; order Passeriformes; family Melanocharitidae; genus Melanocharis; species Melanocharis versteri. The sequence goes on from VZTG01006781.1 coordinate 2,028,729, forward strand.
TGAGAAATTTCATTTTTCATGGCTCATCTAAAGCAGCTAAAGAAGCTTACGCATTGCCAGATTTCCATTTGTTTAGGAGCTTGTATTTTAGCAACCCAGAAGGCATGGATTTGCACTGTGGCCCACCTGCTCATTTGGGTCCAACACAGTACATGATTTTCCTACAAGAAGTAGAAAAGTAGGTCAGACCCATAGAAAACCCATGTCCCTATAACATGATGCAGCTTGAATATGTTAAGTAAAATGCAGACCCCATTGTTAATAAAATTATCCAGACAACTGAATTATATATATATATAAAACAAAAGCCCCCACCTTATTAAAAGTACAAAGACAATTTTGAAGGTTTAAACAGAGTAATACAACATACTGCAATTCAGACAAACACAGGGGCACACCTAGAGCCCATCTTCATATAAGTTTATTGAAAACACATTAATGACATTACATTAAATGTTTTAATCCGAACTAGTTGGAAAATGCTGAACATTAGCTGGTCGTGCACTTTTCTGAGGGAATTCCACATTAAGTCCAAAGAAAAGGTTCAAATTTTTTATCTTTCAAAAAATTTGTTTTGAAAGCTTTCAGCATTTCTGATGCGGTACACAGCTTCAGGACACTGCTTATAAATAAAAGCAGAGCAGGAACGCATTTTCATTTAAGTGAATCGACCCATGCACTACAATCCTGAAATTGTTCCAACGAGAGTTGGACTCGATGATCCTTGTGGGTCTCTCCCAGCTCAGGATATGCTATGATTCTGGGATTCCTTCCTGCTCTATGCTGACCAAATAGTGGAAAGTATCCATCATTTATTAAAGTGGATATGTAAACATTGGCTTATTTCACTTTGCAGTCATCACGTGCAAGGCTTCCACAGAACGACTTCTAGCCAGGCAACAGCATCATTAATGATTCCAGGCTCTATCAAACCCTTTTCTTTTATTTTTAAGTTCATTTAATATCAGTTATATATAAATTGACCACATTCATTCTACTTAAGGAAGATAATATATTCCTGGAAAGTTATTGTACGGCCACTTATTAAACTTTTCCTAAAACTTCACTGAAAAAGAGGGATATCACATTTTTACAGTTGACTAACTGGGACAGTTACTGTGACTGTGCAATGTAACCACAGTCACTGGTTCTTCAGTGCTACTATGTTCCCAGACAGTTGTGGAAAGAGAGCACAGTATACAAGGAAATACTGGCTTTGGAAGTTAGGAAGCTGAAGTTCCCAAAACCTCTGCAACTTCTCTCCACTGGTGGTTACCCAGACTGTGCTCTCTTTAGACTGGTACCTGCATGGGGCTGGCAGCTCACAGACTCCAAACTCTCCTGTTCCTGGGTCAGGGATTCCTGCATCCTTCCTTACAGCCTGGCCCTGAGCAGTCTCCACGCTTCCTGTGCAAAAACAGTCCACAAATTCAGCTGATCTGCAGCTGCTTCTGTACACTCCTCCAAGATCTCTACTATCTGCAGACACTCCAAGCTGCTTGAGCAAATCCCTCATGGATACCAGAAGCATAGAACAGCAAAGGAAAATCCTGCTTCACTTCTGAAAGCCATAAAGAGAAACATACTCATTTTCTCCTCAAAACATCCATTATCTCACCTGCATTTCAATGAGTAAGTTACTCTTACATCCTCCTTTTCCACATCCTTAATCCTCAGAAGAGCCAAATCTAACAAAAAAAGCATTAGTTCTTAATGTATATATGACAGTTTCTGAAAATTTTGGGCCCGAAGTTCAACAGCTGAGAGAAAAGAAGTTTAATTTAGCCCCGCTCCTCCACCATCAGCTTCTCCTATACATGAACCAGTAGCAGAGAACTAATTTAATATTCTACCCACTTACTCAGATAAATTTCTAAGACTGTTAATTCATCTTATTTTATGAACATGAGGATTTCATGGGGTTGGCTGTGGATTTCAGTGTAGTCTTGATGCCTAAATTAATAAGTATTCTCAGTTAAAAAAAAATTACTCGAGGACTTCTTTTTAAATTACGACCTCCTTGAATAATGCTTTTTATCTACTTCTCTGAAAAGGGGGTTTCAAATTTGAACAACTGCTTTGTCATATCAAGCAAGATTTTCACTGTTATAATCACATAATTACTAATGGAGACAAAGGTCAAAGATGAAACACCTTGCTCTGTTCACTCCCAGATTTTCATACTTTCTAACATAAAAATAATACTTAATGAGTGTTCAGTCACTCTGCACAGGATAGTGGCAAATCTGTTAGAGATGGCTGGATGCTGTACACCAGAAGACAGCAAATTAGTGAGACAGTACTGTAGCAAGCTACTATTTCCTCTGAAATACAAACTATTTGGACAATTTGACAATTCCCTCCCTTGCTCCTCCCTGCCCTCAAGAAGAAGGGCACAGCTAACAGAGAAGCCTATTAAAAATGACACTTCTATCTAATTAAATGTCAATACTCATCATGCTTGAACTGCATGTACTACGCTCACAAAAGAGCCTCTCAAATTCAGCTGATCCCTTTCTCTGTTTTGAGTCTGAAGTAGGACAGTGCAGGAAGACTGGTATCTGCTTTGCTTCACTCCTGCATGCAACATTTCAGGAAACACAGAACAGCAAGATAAAATTCATTAGTTTGAGATTACAACACCTACTGGCAGTTTAGGAGCAATACTAATAAAAAAAAGAGCTCTTAGAAACCATGCCGTCAACACCAACAATTATTTTGAACCTAAAACCTTTATGTTCCCCCTTTCTCTGCTCAGTTATGTTTCACACGCAGACAGTAACCTTTCCATCTTCACTGTCCAGGACTCTAGATGAGATAACAGCCTGGGAAGATATTAAAATTTCTTTGGCAAGGAAAAATAAGTGGGGGGAAAAAAAAAAGAGGCAAGTAGACATACACATTCCAAAGAGCTCACTGTGGTTCATTTTAAACCCATTTTTAAGCTTCAAATTTAGTCTTAGTGAAACCCGTCCAAACCACATTACAGTTTCGGAGTGTCAGAGAGGCTGAAGAAACTCAACCAATACACCAGAAGTCTGAAGCCAAGAAAGAGCTAGAATTAAAAGAGTCAGAACCTTTTTCCCCTCCATCCTACTTCATCAGGGCCCCCATTTCCGTTCTCACTGCAACAGTCTTACAGGCCAGAGTGTGAACCAATGCAAAGACAACAGAAAGCCTCCTTCCAGCTAGTTCCTGCCAGCTCACGGCTCAGTACTCACTGACCTGATGATAACAACACTGCAGAAGAGACAGAACCTTTCCATCACTTCCACACAATGCAAGAAAAACATCCAGAGTGCATGTGCCTTTAGGCAAAGCTTCACAATGAGCACCTATGGTTATCCACAACCAACACAAACCCATCTGTCCTGCAGGTGACACACTGAAGCCACAATCAGACTGGAAACACCATATGAATTTGTGCAGCTGTTTCGTTTCTGACCCGGAGACTTTTCATTACTAGGTGCTGCTCAGGGATTAGGGAAGTTTTATGAAACAAGTCACAGATACATCTGAACAAGATGAGTGAAGAACCTCCCATGAGGTTTCAGAGATTACTTTGAGCAAAAGTGTAGAAAATTTCTCTATAATATGCAATACACCCATACACACCTTAAGGAACCAGAAAAAACAGCACACCTATCCCCCTATTGAGCAACGGACTATAGCTGATCTTCAGGAACCACCTGATCACAGTGTGACTGCTTTACAGAACGGTTTAGGGAAGCCATACCGTGGTGCGAAGAAACAGAGAGAAGGCAGCTGAGGCTAGAAATCTCTTTAAATAACGATATTGGTATCATGTAAGGCCTGTTATATGAAAACACAAGTTGATGGCAAGCACCAGCTAGAGCAGTGCCAGCTTGTGAGGCAGCAAGGCCACAGAGAGGGAAGAGGCCCCGGGGGCACAGCTGTGGCCACGGCCAGCTTGTGCCACTTCAGCTGGGGCCAGGCAGCAAACACGCACAGGCACCGTGGCAGCAGCAGCCCACAGTCCTGCAACAAGCCATCGAGGATGGAAACGGCAAAGCTAGCAGGGAAAAAAATTAAATCTAACTTATTTTAAAAAAGCCAACCAATCCCTCTGGAAGGGCAGATAGCTGAAGCAGTCAGTAAAGGATATGTCTGCCAGGAAAAAACCACCAGGAAGAGGAGCACTGTTTAAGTATCACTAAATGGTGACTTCAACTATCCTCCTATATTTAAAAAATACTATAAATTAAAAAAATATGCAAATGCATTTATAAGACATAAAACCTCCTTGTTTCCTAGTATGCAGCTGTCAGCTCATGATATTTGCAGGTGTTTATCATGTGTAAAGATTACTGGGAATATATAGAAAAGTTTTCCAAGTGAGTTCCACCTCCATTATTTTAAACTCGATTCTATCCATAACCTGCCCTTGTTTGAAAATAGCATTAAAAATGGTAATCCATGACCCTCACCAGGATGATTACCACATCTAACTCTTCCCATTCCTGGAGCTGGAGCTCTTATTCTTGCTTTTATGACTCAATGCTATAATAAGATGCAATAAATGAAGACTATAACGAAACATTACTAAAATATCTTGATAGAGACTTCTCAAAATAAATCTGCAGTACTTTTTAAAGTGTGTTCTTAAACTAGGTTATGTAGATTTAAATGGATATTTCATTAGAGGGAAATCTGCCTCTGATACAGCTCTAAGATCAGGAAGCCTAAATATTTACCTATCAAAAGAAAAAAGGCCTGAAATCAGTGCAAGTTCAGACAAAGTACAGTCAGAAGCATTGGGTGGTAACAACTTAGTATTTACTATATTGCTTAAGGTGGTGAGGGAGGCGTGGAAGAACATACACTCCCCCCACCTCAAAACCCCCAAAATCCAAATTTCTTCATACAGTTTTCTTCAAAGGTATTAAGGCGTAACTAAATTTGATTCCCCTTTGCAATATGACTTAAAAAAAGATTTCTTCACCTATTAAAAATAAGGACTTTACAGTTCTCGACAGACTCAGTAGAAAACAAAAGCTCTTCAGTATACAAAAGGAGTCTTTTAAATTTTTGAGCTTTTAATGACAATGCACAACTGCCTGTAGCTAGAATAACCAAGTAGAGTCCTTTCATGACACTAATTATTAACAGCTCTAAACTTGAGCAACAGCCTGACTACACACGCTGAATCGAGGAAATGTAGCAAGTGAAAATCAGGTTTGGATTTCAGCTTTTCCATCAACAAATAAGACGGTTTTTTTAACACAATTTTAGAAATCAAAAGAAAAGTTACATGCAAGTAACAACTGCTGGTCTTCAACAGTTGTACACAATTAAGCAGATAAAACGGGTAAAACACCAAATGATGCAAAGTTACACATTCTAATTTGGTGTGACTGAAAATGAACACAAGTCCCACATCCTGTATGCTGTAAAAGCCTCAACCGCAATTATCTGAAAACGACACTGACAGAAAACATACGATGGAGCAAATCTGTGGGCTTGCTATTAGCCACTTGAGCACCCACAGATCAATACTGCTGCACGCTGAAGGACCCGCAAGTCCAGAGCAGCCAGCGGAACCGGCAGCTGTAGCTCCAGCCATGGCATCTGTGTTGTAAAGCCTTTGAAGTTAAAAGCAGTCTGAACTGAAAACAAACTGGCAAAATTCAGAAAAAGCTTTTATTCTACTCATAGCCAACTTCAAGACGAATTTTGGCTGGCACTAAAACTGAGGTATTAGACAGGGGGAGGAAAAGTTGTCTAGGTATATTTTGTTCAGAGTTGCTAAACCTAAGCCAAATTATCTTCAATAGATTTAAACACAGCAGATGCTAATTCTATGGTTCAGTGTAACCAGTTGGACACTTTCCATCCAACTTAGTTTTTAATCAGAAATGCCATTTCCACAAAATAGAAATTTTCACGTGCAAAATTTCAGTTTTGCCAAAACCCACCGATTTTCCGCTGGAAACATTAAAATAATGCCTATCTGGCTACCTGCCTGGAAAACGTTTGTCAACTCCGCTTCTTCCTCCAGCAGAAAACAAACCAAGGGATGTCTTCTGGCAGTGCTGCCCAGAAAAGTGACCTCACTCCATCGTGCCCCTGGCTTTCAGCCACCCTGCCTTGCACTCCGGGCACTCAGCCTCTCCACAGCGCTGTGGCCGTGGGCTGTGAATGGGAGCAGGTCACGTTTTGGTTGGTCATGGGACGTGCACTCGAGAGACCCCAAAGCACACCCGGGAACTGGAACAAGGAGCTCCCCGCATGAAGCAAGATCAGTTTTGCTGGTGCACCTGCCCAGATGCAAAAGAACCATCCTATTTTACATCAGCCCAAATTTTAAGGCCTCCTTTTATTTATTTCTTTATTTACTATATTTAATAACTTCACCTCAGCTTGAGTATTCTTCTGACTTAACTCTGCCTCCTCTCAACGACTTTCTTTACAGGAAACATCATTTTCAAGCCAGTTCAAGACTAGAAATTCAAAATTATCTGAATGAATCTGATAATGAAAATATCACGCATGTTCAAACAATCAAATCTTATAATCATTCACATGCAATGTAATTTTAAAAAGGAAAAATAAAATCACAGTTTTGTGGATTTAGTTTCTTTAGCAAAGTATCTTTAAGATATCTATACTCCCCAGATTCGTAAATTGTACAAACCCTCTTTGTAACAATTGTATCTGTACTTTTTACAAAGTGAAACTCAAGAGCCAAACCAAAAGTTTTCCAAAATTGTGGCATACTAACCTCAACAGTCACACCCTGTCAGGGGTTATGATATGCTTAAACATTAAGGGCAGACTAGAGGCCCCCTGCACTCATCTTCATGCATTCAGAGTTTTGTAAATTGTTAGATTACACTCAAGTTTTGACATAAACGAGTAAGAAGATAAATCATCTTTAGGCACATTTCTAGGAGTATCTAAAAACACTTTTCCTTTTGGGATGTATTTCCTTCTCTTGAAAAGAAATTGACAAATTTACAGAAGCATCTGTAAAAACAACATGTGAAGAAAACATAATGCAAGAGGAAAGACAAGATCCAAAATTACATACAAGTTTGTAATTCTTACCAGGGTTCATCAAACCAGACTTCCAAAAGACCCTTAAAGTTTTATTTTTTTGTTTCTGAATATGACTGTTTTCTTCCTTTTAGCTTTTGTTCTTTATAGAATTACACAGTAATACTTGACAGTTTCCACAAAATTACTTAACAAAAATAGCAGACACTATTAATGGTGTGAAAAGCAACATAACACTGTCAAGGCTAACTATGAATATACTGTTTGAGGGAGTTGGGGAGCAGAAACCCCTACATTCCTACATCCAAAATGCAAAGGCACAAAGTTGAAGGTATACAATTGGAAAAGGCGGAAGAGCTAAAAAGACAGAGTTTTTAATGCACTACAGCTCCAGACTGAAGATACCATGTTACCCAAGTAAAACTAAAATTCACTTTCAAACTGTATTTCTGTATTATACATCTTATCTATTCAACCTCAGACCTTTTATTAGAAGTTAAATTTCTTTCACTAACATATTAGCAAATCACTTTCCAGGTATAGGGTATACATTTTCTATAAAGAAAAAGCCATCTAGTGTATTTGTATTTAATAAAATACCAACTCAGAAAAATTACCTGACCATTTTGCTTGGAGCTGGAAACTTCTACAATCAGCTGCCATTCAGAACCAGCAAGAAACTTTCAATTCGTTGGTCTGAGATTAATTAAATTGAATTATTCTATTATTTACTGAGTTTATTTTTAGAAGGAAAACAACTTCTACCATCTCCTCTAATGCATTCATGTTCAGGAAGACACAGAGGCTTTAATGCTTGTTTATCATATTGGCTCAGTTCAGCATCAAGTTTCACATCCGCTGAAAAAACAGGCGGATAACCATGGCACAAACCAGTTATTCACCTAAAAACAAAGCAATAAAAGAAACATCACAACTCCAGTGGAATAAAACATGCCAGGAAGGGCAAATGAACCCACACATGCAGAGTTTGTGTGTGCTGAAGCTAAAGAGTAAAAGGCTATTAAAAGGAGAAAGTACTACAAAATTATAAAAGGCTATTTATAGGCTTCATGTCATGCTACTATTTAATCACACTGCTATTTATGCTTTCTCTCACGCATTTACCACCTCTAAACAAGAACAAATCCTCAAATGCAGTTTAATCACCTGCATGTCATAGGGCCTTCAATTACATTTACTTAGTTCTCTGCTGCTCCCAAGAACTTTCTTTTATCTGGCCAAACTGATTCCCAGCTAGGACACAAGCACACAGCTCCTGCCACAAACAAATGTGGGAAGAACCCATCGGCCCTGACGATGCCTTGACAGTAATCAGATTACCTCTTATTCTTCCTTGTAAGACAACCAGGGGCCTGGAAGGACCCTGTAAAAATATGTTCTGTCACTAAAACTGCAGTATGGTTCAAATCCCCACCCCGAGCCTCTTCACTGTGCTGCAGCTGAGAGCACACAGTTATGTCTCAGCTGAGAGGCTGGGGCAAGTTCAGGTTTTGATTTTTTCCCCTAGCGCAACTCTAAATGCCAGCTTGATTGTAACCACAATACAGAAGTCCACACGTCATCATTGCAAATCTCCTCCAACTTGTGGTACAGAAGACCGGACCAATTTTTTTTATATATCTCTAAAAAGCCTAATCCCAAGAAAACTATGCTGTCAGGGATGATTACGTATCTAAACTCTGAGTCACTAAACTCTGAGCAAGTGTAAAACAAACGAACTTTTCTACTATATTGCCTATAACTGACATCTACTTCTTCATAATAAAATAATCCCACCACAATAGTTGCTGTCAGAAGTCTTAATTCAGTGATTAATTTAGCTTTCTATGCCAGAGAATCATACTACTTACACAGAAAATTACTGCTAAAAATGAACTTATGCTACTTTACTGTTCAACTGTATACAGGAGACCTCCGTGTTCCAGCCTTTAACAATCATCTTTTCCCACTATAATAAAACTAAAGACATAGCACTCTTTTTCTCTTTGAAGTCAAAGGACTAAAGCTGTAGAGTTGATTTAAGCGCCTTCTATGCAAACTAATTCACCTTTCAACATACAGCAGCTTTACAAAATGCTCAGCAAAAACCCCATTTGGATGGTCTCTTCCACTATATTGCAGTTAACAGGGATTACTGTAAAAGAACAGAAGCAGTTATAGCCCCCAGGCTGTTAGAAACCAGAAGTTTGCAGGGCTGTCCCATTTTCCCTGCAGTGAGTTCTCTGCTGCCCCAGGCAAGTGCTCAACTCCCAGCCCCACCTCTGCTGAGCCAGGGGCTATGCAAGGCAGCAGGTCTGAATGACAGATTTGAACCAATTCCCTCAGTGCTCTCAGTTCTCCTTTCATTCTACTGGAAAAGTACTTTATGTAATAATGTGTGATTATGTTGGATGTCTCTCTGTTTCAAATTCATAACAAACATTGGAAGCATGTGGTAGCCTATGAAAACCTGACAGCAGAGACCCAACGCAAGGCTCAGTGAGCCTGTCGGCAGCAAAGTTGGCACACTACAAATACCAGAAAGGAATTTCATAGTCAAAATAAAAAGGTAATGTAAATCTGCAAGAAAAACCAAACTTATCATGATTTCCAAAAGCATGTAAGGAACACACACTTCAAGTAGCTGATCTGCAATGACAACAAAAGAAACAGTCACAGTGTAAAACTCATTCTGGTACCATATTTGTTAATTTTATACAAGGGTCAACATTCTGACTCCAAAGCTACTTGGGAAGCATCTCAGTTACACAACAAGCCAATGTACTTCTATGATAGTAGACCTTCAATATTTGGAAATGCATACAAGCTTTATGAAGACATGCTGATGTTAAACTGCTATGAAAGAAGGCAGTAACTCCTCAGTCAGAACTAAGCACAGAAACTGTGCTGCACTCCTTAAATCTAGGACACAACCACGCCTCAGGTGTAATTATGCCTCAAGCCAAACACAGCAGAGGACTTAGTAGACAAGTTTCTGTGCAGCATTTCAGTTCTCAAGGATCTTTATGACCCATAGTTGCAGTGTGAACTGCTTTGTGGAGATGCAAATCTCTGACAAATGAACTTGAAGCCCGTAGAGCCAAAAAACTTAAAATCTCTTGACAGAAATCATAAACATAAGTGTCCCTAGAGAGAAAAAGATTTGCAGTACGTACCAAAGTTTCCCAGCTTCTTATCCTTTTGGTAAAGGTGAGAATAAAGATTTTTGGCTGTTGCCTATAAAAGCAGTGGAAGGGAAGCTGCCAGCAAGTACAATCACCACTTCCTTAAATACCTTTCCTTTAAATCCATCACTAAACACTTTTTTTCTGCTCAACTGCCAAGCAGTCAACATTCTGGGACAGATTCATTTCTCTTTTCTAAAGGGAACAGAAGCTACTGTGGGAGAAAAAGAAAAAAAGTCACAACTTCTCAAAGTACAGAGCACAAATGACTATCTGTCCAGTGCTGCCCTCTGAATAACGCCATGTGCAGAGGCTGTTGACGGTCAAAGGAAGGAACATCTTCAATTCAACCTGGGGTCAGCCTGGGCCAGCCCCAAATTACCGGCAGTCCTTGGAAGAAATGTCACCATTAGATCAGGTGTGATAATTCACCGCAAGTGCTGCCTGGAACAAATGAGAAATCTTACCTGCAAGAACAATTCAGAGTAAGCAAACCTCAAAAATAATGAATGAAGCAAGTTTAGAGAAAATTCTGGTTTAGTTTTCCAAAAGCTCTAAAAGAGCTTTCTCAACACATCTATGTTTTATATAAAGGAAAATGCAGTTCTAAAATTTCCCACTACAATTCTTGCTTATGTTCAGAGTTTATTAAGTCACAATAAAAAGCTCAAAGGTATCAACAGAGACTTGCACAGAAATGAAAACAAGTTACAATAATGAATATTTGAGTTATTTTTATGAATACCATCATGGTCAAAAACCAGTCCATTAAGTTGATAACATAAAAAAATACAAATTTTTTCAATATACTTTCTTGTTTTATAAAGACACATGGTCTCCTTTGGGAGAATCATTCTTCTATAAATATTTGACATGAAAAACAAGATTTTTTGTCTTAGCAAGTACATTGTGATTCCTGACAGAAATAACAGATAACAATGGACAGCGGAGATAGCACACTGTTAAGTTGAACATAAAACATAAAATTGTTAAGTTTATATCTTCAGATATTTAAATGGGGTCCTTTAAAAAATCATTAGGCATCATTAGGCAATTTAAATAATATATTAATTAGCTAATCTTAAAATAGCCTGGCTCTTGGTCCTGTTGTTTCCCCTGGAAAGGCAGGCACAAACATGGGTCAGATTCACAGGTTGATGAGGCAGCCATGCTGAAACTACAAAGGTAATAATTCATTACTGAAGCCATCAGTCCTGTACCATTCGCTTCCTGCAAATACTCCAGATCCCTTCCACATATGTTCTTTCCTTCTCAAAGCTCTAACAGTCCTGCTTCTAACTGTCCAATTTCCTTCATCACTCAAATCCATCCCTACATTTTGTCCATTTCTCTAATCACATTTCAATTTTCCTCTGACTTACTCGATGCCCTACTCCTTTGGGGTGAGTACAGAAGATGGAACAGCAACAGAAATCACAAGAATGTCCCCAAAACGCACAGAAAATCAAACAGGTTCTGCCTGGAGGCAGGAAGAAAAACTGTAGTGAAGAGACAAGAACCATGCCCAAGTGTGCTCCCAAGGTTAATACAGAGATGCCAGGTACATCCATAGTCAGAGAACAGCACAGGTGTAAGTGTCTGATGCATTCTGCTGAGACACTTTCCATGTGGTTATGAACGGAAGGGATGGATGGCAACATAATCACCTATGCAGCATTACCAAAAATCATTGAAAGGCTTTTAAATTTCACGTATTTTAACATGTGGTACAGAAAGATTTTCACACCATTACAAAAATCCATTAAGGACCTGCAGAGTCAAGTCATTTCACCCTAACAGTCTCCTACATACATTTTTGACTTAAATCTGTGCTTTATTTTTCTATTACCTTCACCAAAAAAATTAATTCAAGCTTGTAATGCTTAGGGACAACCTTCTTCAAAAATAAAAAGACTTTCAGAACAGAAGACCCAGAAGAAAAACTGATTAAGCACAAGTTTATTCTCAACATGCACAAACATGTTGGCAGTCACATGAGCAAGTTCAGTAGCTAAGTTTTCTGATACGTAAAAAGAGAAGAAAGCTTTGTATCTATCAAGCTGGACTTGGATATCTAACTGTTGGACTTGATGATCTTTAGAGATCTTTCCCAACCTAAACAATTCTACAATTCTAAGTGTGAAGAGACACTCAGATGACAAAAGATTACACTCATCTTTTCTTTACAGTGAAAATCTTGTATAAAGTGCACTGAGAAGGAACAGTCTACCAACATACAAATGAAGATGGCATTAAAAGGCAACAAGCTCTCTGAGTCAGCACATCTGCACTGCTCCTCTTGGGCACTGTGTTTAAAAACTCTGTTCATTCACGTGCCCCTGCAGTCAGGCCCAAATGGCTCTCTCACGCTTGCTTCTTTAGGCACTCTTTTGTAATTAAACTCAGCTTCCCCGAACTCTTTACATCTATAGCATCCCAGAATTAAAAGGTTACAGAAGAGGGACATATGGCAGGATATGGAATGTGCACATTAACAAAGAAAACCAAGCAACTGGCTTCTGCTATTTTCCAAGTCTATTCACATGCACTTTTCCCTGCTGGCAGCTCTGCAGCACAGACACGTCCCCTAGAAGCAGCTGCAGGAGCCACAGGTGGAAGCAACAGGAGTGTTGGTCTGCAAGGGAGGGTCTCTCTGAACAGTAGTCCTATGCTCAGCTGAGGACACAAAGCTCTTTCCCATGCTCTCATAAATGCTCAGAAGAGCTATTTTCCAAAAATGAAGACACTAGCATCTCACAAGCAATAGCCACCACACTCACCAATGAGACACAGTAGCTTTCTCTCTAAATAGCAAGACAGACTCATCACGGTATCACAGATCAGACTCAGTTCCTCTGGGGACTCAGGTTTTTCACTACAATAAGTGCTTTAAATTGGGACTTTAGGAAATTCAGTACTTTCAAAACTGCATTGGTAAACTCAGTTAGCAAAAAGCTTCCTCTTAACAAAGATGTACAGGACAGCCCAGAACAGCAAGGCTCACCAAGTGCAGAGCACCAAACCAAAACCACTTGCTTCTCAGTTCAGTTTTCCCAGTTATGTCTTTTCTGAAACAATCAGTGGATCAGTGATGAACAAGCTTGCCATATTATGAAAAGGCAAAAAACTAGAACCCACAAAAAGGAAAGTATTCTTTTCCTATTACAGGTTAAACCTGGGAACAGATATAGAAACTACATTTTTTAACAGAATAAAAAATGAGATCTGAAGCCACTACATTTGCATTATGATTATGCAGAGCACTCTGTCTGACTAAGTCCAGACTGAATTGATCCTTCTGAACTCCAGCCACTACACCAGCAGCATTAGCAATACTGACTTCAGAACAAGGACACTTGAGCAAGAGGGTGCTGGCACAGATAGACACATATGGAGCAGGCACCTAGGTACAACCATGCAGCTGTTGAAACGGGATGACAACAAGAGAATTCAATGGTCTCAGAACTGTCAGCACACTAAGACCAATGAAAACATACCATGAAATTGTTAATACCTTCTGTGGAAAGATGTGACAACAACGTATCATTTGTTCTCTAGATCACAGGAAGCAGATCCTGGTGACCCATGACTGGAAATGTTTCAGTAGCTCCAGGAAGTTGCAAAGAGAGTAAAAACAAACAGATGAATGAGCCCCTTTACAGCCCAGTAAAGGTTTGCCAAGTTTTGGCTTTGTCCAGTGCTGTAAGAGGTCCTCTCCTCAGAAGTCAGTGTCAGCGGGTCCAAAACTGGAGTCTGTGAAACCAGAGAAAAAGTGATGCAGCTCCAGATGGATCACACAACTACTGAACTGAGGCTACCAGGAATATGCACTGCCCATGGAACAGTGGGTGGCCAGTGCCAGGCACCATGGCACTCCTTCAGTGTTAGCTGATGGCAGGGTGTCTCAAGCTGAAGAGAATCTGAAGGGTTCTTCAGTTCTGACTATTCAGAGAAGAGAAATGTAAGGCTTGTCCTTTCCAGATGCAGAAACTGGTGTCAGGATGCTCTGGCAACTTCTTAAGATTGATGAGCATTAGGTTATGCACATCAGAGAGAGAGGCAATGGTAAAGAGCTTAATGCCACCACCACATTATCCTCATGAAAAGTAGCTCCCACCCTCCAAGAACCAGCACAGCATGCTTATTTACCAGGTCACCCAAAAACCTCTGAGGGAGCTTCTTAGCAGCTAAGAGTATGAAGAATCTACAATGCCCATCTGAGAATTTGCTGTACTCGAATTTTTAAAGCTAGAGCCCAGAGAGCAGAAATCCCTGTTATTTAACACAATTTCAGCAAGAAGCTTGTGTCTGCTACTGACAGGCAGGCAGACTGCTACAAGCTATTCTGATTCTTCATGAAGGACGTAACATAAGCATTATTAAATAACAGACGTGTCCATCTGTCCTCTGGAAGTATATAAAGAGAAACACAAATTAGAATTTCTTCACAGTCTTAGATCATCCGCCTTTCTGTAAGAAAATCTGCTGAAAAAAACAGAGAGAAATGAAAAGGTGCCAACTAGACTGAACAAGTGCTGACAGAGCTCATGAAAGTGCAGAAAAATCTCATCTAGCTCTCAAGAAATCCAAAATAAGTAACTCAAGAGCACACACACCCAAACCTACAGCTTATGCATACTTTGTGGTAGGCTTTGTTTTTTAACAGATACATAGGCTACACTACATGTACATCTCTGTCACTATGGCAAAATAACTCAAAAAATCTATGACTGACCACTAATATTTTTGCCACTACATACTCTATTAAGCCACTTTGTAAGATTACTGTAATACTCCTCTGAAACATGATATGGGAAGATGTTGGTAGCTGGAGTAGGAGTAGCCATGCCACCATTACATAGCAAGTTTTAATACACCACAAATCTGATTCTTACATCTCATTTTGCAGTTCCACGGACTGATGAATTTTTAGTCTCAACCACAAGGGATGAGAAAAGTGTTAAAATTGTAGGTGTTTGAACATTAATCTAAAATTCACTTTTGTAGTTAGCTTGTTTTCCTCTTTTGTTGGCTTCACTAAGAAGTTTCTTTCAATTTTCTACTGAATATGATTGAGAGTTTAAGAGAATAAAAAATTGCTTTCCAGAAAAACTATATCTGAGCTAAAGATGATCAGAGCTATTACTTAGATGCCTGTTTTCAGAACACTTACAGATAAAAACACAACATCTATGGAAAGTATATAAAATCTACGTAAGGCAAGAGGAGACAAATAACTGAAAATTTGTCAGTAACATTTAGGTAAAGAGAACATAACCACTGTCTCCACTGGCAGCAATTCAAGAAAAGTTTTACCTGAGAAATCTGAGAGGAACTCCTGAATGAAGATCATGCCTTCCTTTCACTCAGGGAAAAAAGAACAGTATTCAAGGGCTTATAGAAAAGAGCAGGCAGTAGGATCCATGTTATCAGCAGGCACCAGCAATACAGAACTGATACAGGCTAAAAAGACATTACACAGCTAGTGAGAACGGGAGGAAGGTGATAGAAAGAGCTCCCAGAGGAGTGCTGCCAGCCTGATGACGTGGACATCAGATCCCCACGTGTACACATAATAAGGCTGTAGGATATTTTGGGAGAAAGTCTAGAGAGGAACCCACAAAACATCATATTTATTTACACCTTACGTGCCATAGACAGTTTGCTTTCCATTTCCAGTTCGGGATTATACTTCAAGACATTGGAATTTGGTGGTTCCCTTTCATCAGGGCAGAGCATCAATTCCTGGTATTAAACTTTAGAAAATGACCTATTTACTGAAAAAACTCAATATTGAATGATCATGCATAGCCTGAGTGAGCTCAGGTCTGTTTCAGTGCATTAAGCTCAGATTTTTGTTTTACTTCACAGCTCAATCTTTGAAAGAACCAAACATTGATTCTTTTGTGCTAGAAATAAATGGAAATTTTGAAAGTCAATAATTGGAATTATGATAACCAGAAAGAAGGCATGGACAAGACAATGAACTACAGCTCATATGACTGACCAGAGGTTAACTAGTATCACTCCTTTCTGAAAGGATGGACACACCAAGCTGCACAAATCGTCTCCATGGTGTGCACCACACTGTTAAATAATGCCACTTTTCCTCTCACTTTTTTCCGAATAAGTACAGGAATAGCGGGAACACACTACACATGAAGTTTTAAGAACAACAAAAAGATATTCTTACATTAGCTGAGACATTTTGAGACTTCAACACATGCAGACACACCATTATACACAGGCTTGGAGCAAGTCTATTTACATGGGAGCATGCAGAATTGGATTTAGAACGGAAATAATATTTTTTGAGCACTTTAACCTAAGCTCAGATTTGAAAATTACTGTATTTGCAGGTAACTTAAATTCAGATGTAAATTTCATCATTTCAGTATCAGTTTAATATCTGTAGACTAAAACATCCCCCAACAAACAAAGAAACAAGAAAAAAACACCAAACACTTTTATGCTGCTTGTTAATAACTTGACTGCAAAGTAATGACGTGCATCTTTGTAGCCTTAGGAAGAGGAAAGACTATTTAGTGCATATGTTTACCAAGAGCATATTGTGATTGATTTCAGGGACATGAAATATCTTGTTGTCAGGATATCCAGTCACTGTTGGAAAGAGATGATGAAAGCAGGTTAGGTTGCATTACATTTTTTTTGTTTCCAATGTTTCTACCAAAATGGCTTAAGTTTTTCAAATTTCACAATAAGCAGGTACCATATTGTACTGATTAGGACAACTACTGATTTAAATATTTTTTTTAAACTTATACATATCTAACCCCAACAGCTTATCAGTCTAAACCTCACTGTAATTATTTTATGGGTCTGTAAAAACAACAGTACGGGTTTAACTAACGATGCCCGCACAAATGATTCAAATAGGAGGTTTTCAACATATCCTGAGGGCAACAGGCTCCACCTCCTCCTGCGCACACTGAGAAATGGAGGCCTTCTATTGATGTTGTTATTGATCACTTATTATAAGAAAGAGATAAACAAGGAGCTTTGGAAAATATGTTAAACAGTAAGGGGGAGAGGGAGAGAGGTTAAGGAAAAAAGCAGCAGAGCTCAGGATTTCCAGAAGTAGGATGTGACAACGTCACAGACAACTAGACTTTACTCTGACAAACCCTTTTTATTTTGACATAACCTGGCACTGTTAGCTAACACAGCATCCCTGACCCACTCCTGAGTCTGGCCTCTCGCTTCCAGCCTTGCATCATCCTTTCCCTACTGCTGACATAGCCATTTGTACAGCCATATGGTAAACCAGAGTGGGGAAATAAGAAGCAACACAATTTTGGCAAAATTATTCTTCAGTCAGAGCAATTCCCCAATATGACTCACTGTGCAGCGGCAAAAGCACTACAGCAGCACAAGGAGGGCAGCAGGTGGCCATGAGGAGAGGAAGGCTTCCTTCATGGTTAAAACAAGGAAAAGAGTAAAGGTATTAGCATCCAGCCAAGTGAATATCATACATTCATTCATTTTGTTAAAAACCATTTCAAGAAAATAACAAAAGGGTGGAAAATGGTGAAAAGGTGAGGAAAATGTGAAGATAAATTCAAAACTGAAGCTTTCGACTGTGTATTTACTGAATTTGGGGCAGAACACAACCAGATAAAATGGCGTGATAACTAGAATCATTGATGGGATAACTTTTATTTTTTTAAAATGATGAAGCTAAAGCAAACGTTTCATGTGACGAAAAAATCTGACGAAGTGAGCAAATTAAAAACGGATTAAGAATGATGACAAATGGAATGGAAGGAGATGAAGGTGCAAAAACAGAGGGGCAATCACAGAAAGAGACAACAGCACATTCTTCCTTGAAGCACTGGAGACCAGAAATTTCATGTATTCCCCACCACTTCCATAGCTACTTATGGACTATCACAATAAAAATGCGACTTCATTTAAAAAAAAAGGCACACATCAAACCTGCTAACTTCCATATGTCAGTGCTGAAATAATGCCTTTTTTTTAATGTTTATGCAAATCATCTTATATATATCTACCCGAAACTGCTGCATCATTTCCCTACTTATCTGCTACAGACCTCCTTTAAAATTTCCTGCATTATTTAGGTCCCTTTCACCACAGAAAACACAAGGACTTGCATACAATACAGCAAACAATGACAATGAAGAATCATTGGGAAGAAACAAGCGGCATGTGATTTGTTTTGTTGTGTCTGAATCATAAATTTGTATTTTAATTCAGGAGGTGCCAGGGGAAAGATTAAGAATATCGTGTTAATGCAGACAATTCTGAAAAGGTGAAGTTCCCCAAAACATTATGAAAATTCAGTGATAAAATGCAGCCAAAGACATAATGTGACAGAGGTGATGGAGATTGACAGAAAACTACTCTAAAGGGCTCCCTGTACTATTTCATCTGAAGGCGGTGCAACGTCTGGCGTATCAAACAAAATGGAATGGTAGTTACCAGTGCAGACACCAGAGAAGTTTTATTGAAGCTGTACTTAACTACAAAAGAAACTGAACAGAATACGCCCTGAAGTGCTAAATCTGACCTAAACCCCTATTTTTGTTTGTGCTTTAAGAGGTCTTAAAAAGTACAACGTGGCTTAATACAATCCATAATGAGCAAGACTCATCCTACTGCGTCTGTACTGGTAAAAGACTTGCACAGAACCTGGTATTTGCTGCACTTTCTATCTTCAAATTTATATACTCAGTAGGCGTACAAAAAAAAATCTCCTTTTATCCAATGATCTCAGAGTTTTACTGGGAAACTATTTCTCATTTATAAAGGAATAGAACAAGATGCAGAAAACCAAGCAATTTGCCTGTCATTACACAGTGAGTCAGTGGCAGCAGCCCACACTGGTCATACATCTCTTGCTGTTCTTATCAGGTACTAGCATTAGAATAAGGTCTTTTATAATAGTTACATCCATATGTATCAACAACATGAGCCTCATAATTTCAAATTTATGCTCGCTCTTTCTTTTGCTCAGAAAATGAACACTAAGCTTATACAATGCACTCTGCTTAAAAGATAACACATTAGTGCCTTCCTCTTTCAGCACAATATTTCTTTGACTGAAAGATACCAGAAATGCTTTTGCATTCAGGTTTACCATGAACGTTTTTAAAAAGTTAAATATTCTACAGAATAAAAGTTATAGCTATCAGTACCTATATATTAAAACCAAACAAACCTAGGAATGGATCTATAATCAGTTTGTATGTGGCTACATCAAAGAAGGTTCACTGTATACAGGACATGAATCTTATACATATCCATGTTATTCATCACTGTCAGGATTACTGAGTTCCGGATCTTTTATCTGATCCAAGAGCACACTCCCATTCTTATCTGCAGCACGTGCTGTGCCAGCCCTTTTGATGCAAGATTTTTCTCCCTGTGGTATGAAAAGTGACTAGTGCATGAGGGGTGAGGGGAGAACGATGATGACAGTACAAATGAATAAGGAACACTCACACATAAACAAAAGATGAATTGTTAGAAAAAAGGTTAATTTATGCGACTCAAAGAAAAAAATTTCCTCTAGTTAACAAGCAACTCTTAAAACCCACAGAACTTGGCGTAAATTCTACGATCCCTTTAGCATATCATCTTTGGCACACAATCACAGGAAAGACTGGATTTTATCTTCATCAATGACTTTGGCAGATCTTTCCAAGAAGAAAGACTGTTGTAATTGGTGCTAATACATTTTCCTACAACAGTCTCTGCAGCAGAACTTTCACTTAAGTTTCATATTGTGTGCTCATTTTTACCATTTGCCAGAGTATTGATAGAGTCTAGACTTTCAATTCACAGTTCTTTTTCTTATCCTGCAGATGTCCAAGTCCAAATAGATAAACTTATATTGGGAATAATAATTGCCACTTTTGCCAATGAAAGACAAAGAATGGTATTCTGATGTATGGAAATACAGAGGTTGTGCTATGAAGAGTTTCATGCCAGTGCCTCCAACATAACTGGCTTAATGCTTTCAGCTCAGGCAGCAGGGGGTGGGTAGGCAAGGCCAAGTCGATTATGTAGCGGCTTGATACATCTTCTCCCACCTGAAAATGAAACGTAACTGTACAGGGATGGACTCCAAAGACCTATTGTGGGTAAAGCAGAAAAGCACCAGCAGCTGAAGGAAGAGACAAAGCAGGATCTGCTCCTTCCTTTCCAAATATCTGTCATTATTGGCTCTTTCTAACAGTTATTTGAATGTAGCATCCTGGATCTCGACCCCTGTGTGATTGTTTCTGCTGCACCACGCCAATCAAAAACCTATCAATCCACACCAGCAATGAGCACACATGCCCATCACACCCTGGTGACAGAAGATCATGACATGTACTGAGATGGTGGCACTAGACTTCAAAAGGCAAAGGCAGTTGGATGAAACAACCTCCCTCTAGGAATGCTGCAGGCTTCCTACAGGTGTGGGGAGCAGCCCCACCTATACAAATGCTCTTAAGCTTCTGATGTAGGAATACAACTCTCAAGTTGCCAGTGAATGTATATATTCCCTTGAAAAGGCAAAGTATGCATAACATTTAGAATAATTATATTTTTAATATGCACTTTGGAATCCGCATAGCCATAGATAACCTTGTTTCACAGGGTTTGCAGTGCTATAGTCAATAGCAGTCAATACAGCAGTGAGAAGAGCTGAGGGGACATGGGCTTAACTGTGCATGGCTAAGCTAACATCTTCTGGAAAATGGCTACCAGGCATCCGCGTAGGTCTTGGAACAGTAATTGCTACACAAGAAGAATATTTATACACAGCAGCCAATGTTTAATTGGGCATAGGGAAAGGAGAAGGAAGATCCCTGTACATTTTTAGCTGTACCTGTCTATTAGACAGCTTAGTTAGCTTTAGGTTACAAATCAAAAGATGACATTCAGAGAGCAAATAAACTCTTCAAAAAAATTTAACTGACTTAGAAACTAATGTTTTCTTTCTAAAACAAAAACTGACACTGAAATAATATTTTAAATTTATTTTTCATAACATAAGTTTTAAGTGCTTAGGAGTCCAAGCCATGTAAAACTTTTTAAATATCCCATGATACGTATTAATTTCTTACCTGTTCAAATATTATGTTCCATACATATTGGTATTTCCTACTTGCCTCTATTTTGATACCTGACATGTTTAAGATGCATAAAATGACTCCACAAAATCTTTTTCCTCAAGAAATAAAAATGTCAAAAGATCAAGGCAAATGGCTTCATAAGCTCAGATTTCAATCCAGATTAATAAAAAGAAAACACAACTTTTTCTTCCTCTCTCTTTTCTTCTTTCCTTCTCTAACAACATCCAAACCAATACCCATTTATTCAACTGTAAGGCTGCCTTTATTTCACTCCAGAAGAGAATTCAACCAGAAGTCATACTGAACTGTCTTTCCTCCAGAATTTCTATTTCTGCTTATGTTTAGTCTCATCTGAGCTTACTCAGATCAAATCTATTACAAATCAAAACCAACCAAACAAACAACAAAAATCCACCCCCAAATAAACCATGATTTGTCTACACAGACATTTCTTGCAAAATAAAATTGTGCTAACAAGCAGAATCGTTATGGTGTAACACTCTTCTCTGGCTGTAATTACCCCTGTGCTATAACTTTTTCTTCTTAAATGTTGTCACAGAGGCGTTACCACCCCTCTGAGCGGCCCAGCCTCGGCCGGTGACACGTCCCTCTGGGAGCCGTCAGGGATCGGCTCTGCTGGACAGGCAGGGAGCTCCCAGCAGCTTCCCCCAGAAGCTGCCCTTGCAACCAAAACCTGGCCACNAATCCACCCCCAAATAAACCATGATTTGTCTACACAGACATTTCTTGCAAAATAAAATTGTGCTAACAAGCAGAATCGTTATGGTGTAACACTCTTCTCTGGCTGTAATTACCCCTGTGCTATAACTTTTTCTTCTTAAATGTTGTCACAGAGGCGTTACCACCCCTCTGAGCGGCCCAGCCTCGGCCGGTGACACGTCCCTCTGGGAGCCGTCAGGGATCGGCTCTGCTGGACAGGCAGGGAGCTCCCAGCAGCTTCCCCCAGAAGCTGCCCTTGCAACCAAAACCTGGCCACACAAACCCATATATCAGCTCACCTTTGCACATTGTAGGAACTGAAAAAAATGCTTACGACAGTCAGACCATTCCATAGAACAGATGTATTAAAGCCTCTAAAGCACATTATCTACACCTCACAATTAATAAATTACATCAGTTGCTCAGAAACAAAGGGTTTTCCCCCAATTTTTCCCGCAAATTTTAATTATAAATATATATATAGCATAACAGACTGATAATCTTATTGTAAATGCTCTAAATCTGAACAAGGACACAAATGTTAAGACTGAGCTGTAATTAGTGGTATTGCCACATTAGTTCACTTGACAGTCAGATCCAGATGTTCCTGTTGATCGGCCTTTTGTCTGTCCTAATAGGGCACCAGTAGCAGCATTCTTTTCCAGAGAAACCGCCCTCAGCTGGTTTCAGCACAAACCTCTTCAAGTAAGAGGCCATTATTTCAGTTTGTTGTCGTAAGGTCAGTAAATCAAGATACCAGTATATCAAGATATGATACAGATTACTGTTAAAACTGGGTTTATAACATTGACACTAAAACTGTAAATGTGTCTTATCACTTGAAATCCAATTTATGCAATTCCTTTTTAAAATTAAGACCTTTTAAAGCTCTCATAGCATGCTTTTTCTTTCCAGGTGTATTCTCATACAAAAAGCAAAGTCTGGAAAGAATCGCACAAGAGAAACTGTCTTAAAAGACTGAAGTATTTCTTAGAAAATAGGTTTATAAATACATTTTTTAAAACATAATGTATGTTCCATGGACCATTATGAATTTGACTCTACTTTACCTTGACAAGTTTACCAAACAAAAATTTTTAAAATTCTACACTGAAGCTTTTTTCCCCAACATATTCACAGTCACCCCTAATTTGTGCTGTGGGTGAGCCTTTCAGAACTGCTGTCCTCAATTCTCTTCTGTTATCCATGCCAGCAATAAAGATCATTAGCCAACGCATGAACGGGTGCAGAAACTGCTCCAATACACTTTGCCCTAACAGTGAGCCACAGATAACATTAGGTGGGTTATCCTTGCTTGTGCTTTCCATTGGGAGCTATTGCTTACATCACTATCAGCATTCCCAAACTCCTTTCCTACTCACCAATTCATGACTCCTAAATTCAAGGACAAGTTCTTACACCTAAAATACTTGATTTAGTATTATTAAATTGTATTAATTTTTTCAGTACTCAAATCTTGAGTTTATCTTATTTTCCTTATGGGGTAATCCAGTCCTCCAACATGCTAAAAATTTTTCTGAACTCTGTGTTATCTATGGCTTTTAATAAGAAGAGACACAAATGAGATAGGATTAATTTCAAGACTCATTTTTGAAGAGCATGACTAATAATGCTTTTAGAGTATAACAGTTTGCAGGGTTCTCTTTGGTCAGCTTTTGATCCAATTTATGCTTTCTGTACTGATCCCAGTAGTTTTCACAACCCCTCATGGACACTGTATCCAGTCATTTATGGAAATTTACATTCAATCTACTTCATTCCCAGTAACACAAGCTTATATTTAGCAAAAAAAATGACATTCTTAAAGTGTCATCAGTGTCTTCAGAACATAAGAACAACATATATTCTTAGAAATTAAGG
Source organism: Melanocharis versteri (assembly GCA_013397845.1). Taxonomy (NCBI): domain Eukaryota; kingdom Metazoa; phylum Chordata; class Aves; order Passeriformes; family Melanocharitidae; genus Melanocharis; species Melanocharis versteri. The sequence goes on from VZTG01006781.1 coordinate 2,052,640, forward strand.
TAGAAAACTATTTTCTGAAAACATAAATTTCCTTTATAAGTTTGGACAATTTCTTTACTCTATCAAGCAGGCACAAGTCACTGTACAAATACCGAAATTGCACACAAGGTGGTTATACACCAATTCAGTTGACAAGGATCTTAGAAGGTAAGTGGGAAGGAAAGAGAATATTTTTAGTAGGTCATAAGATACAAACATAAACCAACTATGTCATGCTGTTGTAGAGAGGGAATTCCTCATATGAGGATACTGAGTCAGGCGCGCAGCCCACGGGACAGATGAAGGTCCTCTCTCATGATTCCCAGTATTGCAAAACCTCAAATGGATTCAGTTTTAAGCTTCCTAAACCAGATGCAGGTCAAATAAGAACAGTCAAGAGACCGTTCCAATACCAAGCAGTACCGAAACGAAACACCTGAAAAAGCACAACAATAAACCAGGAAGAATTCAGATTACTTCATCCAATACTGCAGAAATTGAATGTATTACAGCTTTCAAGCACTTTGAAACATAATTTTTATCCATACATAGCTGATGGAACGCTTATTAAGACACTCAATGTTACATCTGTTTAGATATTAGATTCAGGTTTTTTATAATGGTATGGAGGTGTGCAACACTCACACACCCTGCCCTGGCAGAAGAAAGCACTTCTGGAAAAAGGATGACAAATTAAAAAAACACAGTAAAGTGGTCAGGGAAGGATTTAGTTCAAATTTAGGACTATATTTTTGTCCCTGAGATAAATTTTTAACTACCTGTTCTACAAACAGGGTATATACTTGTATATACTTTGAAACAACGTTCAATAAAACGGATTACCTGACAGCGTGGAGCTAAGAAACACCGTATGCTGTATCAAGCAATAACTTCTTTCTTGCTCCATACCAATACTATATTTTCTTATATCCATGTTTCAGATTTTCTGGCACCTACTTGCATGAGCTGGAGATTGCTACTTTCCCAGTCTTCCCCATCCCCTACCTCTTTTGGTATTTTCTGGGGGTCTTTTCCTCTTCTATTTCTCCTTCTTGCATTCAAAAAAAATTACAAACATTTGATGCAAAATGTATCAAAATGTTTCTGATATATTTGAGGTTGACTGTGTAAGAGCAGCAGTGCAAAAGTGGATTGATAATACCCACAATAGTTTCAAATAAAACATGAGGTATTGAGTTTGTCTTGCTTACTGTCATAAACTGTTTTTCATAAAGAAGCAGAAGACAGATAAAGCTAAAAATACAAAGGGATGCTTGCTTTTAGACAAATCTAAAATTATTTTTTGCCCTTTAGCAGAACCAAGTTTCCCTAACTAAACCATTTTTGGATGTCCATTATTATTTCTTCCAGCTTATAAATTTATTACATTCAAAGCACCTACAAGAACAGAGGAAGGGCAAGAAAGTGTTTTAGGAAAAAAAGTCATGTTTAATAAACTTCAAACATTAGGCTTACAAATTGTGCCAGCAACGTTCCATTATCTTGTTTCAATAAATGCTGAACAGCCTGGGAAATTAAAAGAAGCTTCATGTTGCAGTGACAAAATTAAGATAGGTTTTGGTGTACCTATCAGTCAGTTGAAATGCAGACATTAACATACTATCTTCGTGGATCCTTGAATGACATTAAGTGTCAAGACGAAAGCAGCTGACTCAAATGCAATCTGAATGAGACAGAAGTGGAAAAGGAAATGGGGAACAACTTTGAGGAACCAACAGAAGATCTAACTTCACTTTCTTTTCTATTTTTTTAAGATAACACCATGACAGCACTCAAATCCTAAATGCATATAATTCCAAATGACAACACTGAACACCAATGGCACTGCAGTTAGGACATTGTCTGTGTTACCAATCTTGCTCCTCACCATACTCTACCTTGCCTCTCTTTCCCCTCATCACCAGCAAAACACTTCTCAAGGCGGAGTGTAAGTTTCATCTGAGCCGTCTTTCCACTCCCAGTGTTAGGACAGGGAAGGACTAGCGACAGGCCGTGCTTCCCTAGTCTCCACCGAGCTGAAATCTTTCTCAAGTGCCAAAACATGCACCTGCCCATGCAGCAAGGTAGGTGAGGAGGGGACTGTGGGCCTGCATCTCAAGGTGACTGGACTGGTGCCAGCAAGTCTCAGCATCAGCTGGTTCTCAAGATGAAACTCCACAAAGAAGCTCTTAACACCTCCTCCTCCTCCTCACACCGAACCAGACTGTCTGGTGAGCAGGAATTAGGAGATTGGGAGGGTGGGGAAAGGCTACTGGCATCTAAAAGGCCCTGATGGTAGCTTGACTTGGTTTTCTGAATTACCAGCAACAGTGAAAAGTAAAACTAGCATACAGAAAAATCCATCAATCTGAGTACCCTGCAGACAGCCAGAACAAAACTCTTCCCTTCTAGATGTGCTCCCCTCCCCAGGTGGTAACACCGTACCGTTACCTGATGGAAACTGCACACGAGCTGCCCAAAAGTGACACCACTCCAAGGGCTCATTCATAAGGCAGTAAAGCATTACTCCACACACAGTGCTGTATTTCACATCACATCACATCATCATTGGGCTACTTCAAAAGAAAAACACCATCAATTTTCTAAAGCTTCTGGTGTGCTCAAACCACCTCCTTGGAGACAATCTCACTTCCTAGGACCCACCTAAAAACTTCAGGATCAAAAGGACTGTTCCAGATGACAGGCCTGAGGCGTAATGTGAACACTAAAGGCTGGAAGTACTTCCAGCGAAACCCTGCACTATCACAGGTTGGTCACTTCTGTGGTTGTTAGGATCAGAAAATTGAGCATTTTGGAGGAGAGAATATGTTTTACATTGCATTAATTGAGCAGATGAAAATTAACCAAACAACTCCATTTCTCAAAGACTTTTTTTTTATATTTTCATCACAATAATAAGAACAGGAGACTATGCTTAACATTTGGTTGACCTCTGAGAAAAAATCCACCAGTGAATATTTCACTAACAACCTTTGCACAGAGCTCAACATGCAAATTAACATGAATAGAGCTTGAGAGAAAAGATAAAAATTACACTGTTTTGGAATGCCAAATGTAAATACATCATTTTCAAATGAAACTGTCAAACATCTTGTTGTGGTGGTAAAAACCAAATCACTATGCAAAATGATAATACAAGAAAAGTCAATTGTATGTTTCTAATAATAAATGCTCTTGTGGCTTTTGAAGTCACAAAAAACCTCTTGGTTGAATTGAAGCATTGATTTCTGTAGTTATTTATGTGCAGTTCCTATTAGAATTCTATTGAATTCCTTGAATGGTGAATGGAAGTGCTTTTGAAAACACACACAAAAACTGTTAAACAAGGGACAAAATAAATGGAGAGTGTCGCATTGCCAAAAAAAGTTTCAAAAAGTCAACAGAACATTTCAACATTTTTCTGAAGTGCAAGCATGTATGACATGGTTTGACAGAAAATAAGTCTAATACAAAAACAATACACAAAATACACTTCCCCATCACCCTTGAAGAGGAAGCATAAACACTGGTATTTGCTTCTCAGACATTATTTCTAAATAACTCGCAATACTCTTCAAATATAATCTATCGTAAAACGTAGTTTTATTGTTACAGAATTTTAAAATGCTATCACTCCATCTTTTTGTCCACTACACACCCAATATGATGATATTTTATTTACTATGTATACAGATCTATCTGAAGTGTATAATATATGTTAATTGTGCTAAGAAAATAAGGATATTTATACATTGCCAAAAGAAAAGGTTTCACTGCGGGTTTTTCTGAGTACTAACAAGAGACATTTAAGTCTGGAAAGCAGATTTTTAGAACGTAGCTCTCTGTTTACAGCAGAAAAATAATATTAATAAGTTTATATTCAGAACTTCTGTATCAGACTATTTTTAACTGAAATGATGTTTGTTTTCTCATGGAAAGTAATGAACACTTTTAAAAAAATCTTACTATAGAGAGCTCTTCAACAACTTAAGTACTACCTTATTTTGAAGCAATTTAAAATTATTATTATAGTACTATCCAATACATATATTATTTTTTTTTCTATTTTTCGTAATTACTCATGGCACACTCATTCTGCTGAACTGTGGCAACTCCTTTGAATCTGCAGTTACACATCTTTGTCCCTAAAACGATGACATGAGTTGTGATCATGCACTGCTCTCTGATGAGGGATGGATCTCTGATCATATAACACATCTCACCTTATTGTACACAACTGCTGGAACACACACGATTATCATGGCACAACACAAAATATATTCAAATGAATATGAAAGACTTCAGTGGAAAATGGCTTTTGCAGGTACTACAGTAGCTACAATCATTTCCCACCACAGTTAGAATGAATCTGTTTGTCCGGAAGACAAAGGAAAAAATACTGTAAAGAGGTGGATTGGAAAATGCTTACATCAATGTAACTTAGAAATACAAAACAGAGATTTGACAAAGTAGCTTTACTGGCAACATAAGTTCTATTCAAAGGTGGCTGAACACCAGCTGAAGTTTCAGATGTTAATCAGGTTTCTCTTTCAGGCTACTCTCTCACATACATTTCATTAGTATAATTTCTACAAAGCACTTTTATTTCTGTTTTCTCAGGACTGTGTATGTGCTTCCAATGCCAAAGAAGTTATTGTCTACATCACCCTTATTCAGAGAAGGATGCTTTTTATGAAAATCCTGCAGAAAGCATCTAGCATTAATAAGCTTCCATATAGCTTGCCTGTAAAAGGAGGGAGAACATATGTAACTGGGGAGGGGACAGCACCATGATCATTAAAAGGAGGTAATGCTTCTGCTAGTAACTACAACCGAGTCTTTTAATTGCTTACTTCAGTTTTATTAAACAGCTTACAGCTATCTAGAGAATTTCTAATCTTTCATTTAATTAATCTCAAGAATGAAGTTCTCCTGCAGGAATTTCCTCTTGGAGGACTTTTTGTCAGACGTTCATTTTCAATCTATTTTCTAGTCCTCTACTGAGGAATTCTGGTCTAAGTGTAACTGTATATATACATCCTTGGTGGTTACTCACACCTCATTTTCTTACTGATTTTGTCTCTCAATCTTTCAAGTTTTTGAAAGCAGCAATTTTTAAATTAATATCTTTATTATGTCTGTTATTCAATTCTATAAAATGTACTTACCTATTGTGAAGCTTGAAAACAACCCAGAGTTTGTGCAAGCATGGGGATTGTGGAAAGTCAAAAACAGCTTTACCAAAGAACCCATGCAGCATCCACCACAACGCATCTCCCCCCAGGCAACACTCACTCAGTCACTTCCTCAGACCAACAGAGGAACCGCAGAACAAAATACTCAAATCTATACTATGACAAAAGGGAAGAGACAGTATCACCAATACCTTAAGTCTCTCAAGTAATAGCAAACCTATTAAGTGAAGAGGCCAAAGAATTGTAACCACATCACACCATCAAGGAAAGCAAAGCAAAAATAAGGTTTTCCCAACAAAAACTCCAAAAGTATTTCCTTAGTCCAAATTTGAATATCTGAAGGTTTAAAAAATTCAAGCCACTTTCAGCCTGAGTAACTTACAAATCTGACTTACATGGTATATTTTAGTATATCATACAATGAAAAGAGAAGCAAAATATTAATTAGTGAGGGGTTAAGACAGGTAAGAAACTTTTGCCACCACTAATGTTCTGTCCCTCCTCACCTAGTTGCATGTAGAGCAAACATGAGAAGAGATGACAGAACCACAACTAGAAGCAACTGTATCAGCCCTTGGTGTGGAAGGATCTAAATCAGTAGTCTAATTTAAGCTCACAGGAAACAAGTAAGCCAAAACAATATTCAAATCATTTGGAGGTAAGACCCCATAACAAAACCATCTGGTCTGTTTGTTCCATTGTAATACCACTTCTGCATTTCAGTTTGTCCCTCCCTGTGGTTGGTGTGCACCACAGTTATTTCAGCACAAACTTCCCAACAAGTCATGAGATTTGTTGACAAGAAAAAAAAAATTTACCTTTCCTTTTTCATTATGTTTACCAAAACCCCACACATTTTAAAATCACTGCAGGGCAACTGTCCTTTTCCTCTTTCCCCTCTTTTCTATCCCGACTTAGACAAAGATGATACCCCTTCAGTTTTAGAGGCAGATACATTTCAGTCTTTCAAAACCTTTTTTTCACAGACATTACATCCTTCCAAATATTAAAGAGATCTGCTGCATGGAAAGCAGGTGCACTTGGATGAGCTAACAGGATGCACTATCTTCTCACAGAGTCAACACACAAGCCTAAAACACAGTAAGTGGGGAATTACTTGTAGATTAGGATTCCCAAGACTCATCCATAGCCTCATTTGCACTCAAGTACTAAAAACAGACCGTGGCATCAATCCTAACTGCAGCCTGCCTCCCAAAAAAAAGGCAAGAGCCTCTTCCAAGGGAAGTCTTAATAGCAGCTCACAGCTTGGAGGTTACAGGCCACAGACTTAAAACTCAAATGCCAAGTTCCATAAAATTTTATTTTTAAGTCAAACAAATTGATACACATCGCTTCTCCAAAAGTAAAGCTTTTCTAAATAGGGGCACTCTATAAACTCAGGAAAACATTTTAAGAGTAGTACTGAGGCTATATGCAGTTTAGAGACACAATACAAAACTGGCATATGCAGTGCACATACACAATTCTTATGGGAAAAAACAACTTACAATGCAACACATCACTGGACATCAGCATTGGTCATCTTTAACCCTATTTACACATCAAAAGACAAAAATATGCCTCATTTTTTCAGATGACACTAAAAGCTTGTTGCATGTATCAAGACAGACAAATGCAAAGTGACATATGCTAATTTTAACTCTCTCCAAAGCCAATTTTTCATGGGAAGACTGCAGGTTTTTTCCTCAAAAACATCTCTGAATTCACTGACAAGGTTAATGGAAACAAAACAAGCCCAGTTTTATCATGTGATCTTCCTCCTAAATAGTCTTTTTTTTAAGCAAAAGCATTGAATCATAGCTGTAAAGTCTGAGAAGCATTTTTTTTTCTGTAACAAGAGAAACACATCACATTCTGGACTATTTTTTCATTCAAATCAGTTATAAGAGCTCTGATTACAATTAACATGTTTTGCCACTTATTTAACATGGCTTAGGAAAATATAAGGGAAAGTACCATCAAGAAATTATCTCTTGGCCCAGATAAAAAACTGTGCTAACTTGGAAGTTCAGAGAGCATTAATAGCAATAACTGTTCTTCCACTGACTGGTATATCTTCCATATGCTCTTACTGACCATGTGGTAATTTCTCTATCTGAAGGACAGGAATTAACAACACTTCTGGTTCTATTCAAGTCTGAACTAAGTGTGAAGTTACTTCAGCACTGCATCTCTGTTGGCACACACGAGAGAGCACAAGTTCTGGTATGTCACACTTGCATCTCTCCTTTTAAAAACACAGCTTTGCAGTGTTATCAAATCCACTTGCTTGACTCTTTTGCAAATACCAACTTCTACTGTGACTAGAAAACACAGGAATCTCGCTTGTTAACCTCCTCCAAGACAAAGTATGCCAGCACATCTCTGAGACAAAGGAGCCACAGCAGGCTCTTTTACCAGCTGCTGCTCTGGTTTACATGGGCAGCAATCTGCTGCTGCTACAGTTCCAATTTCTGGTTTTAAACCTGACCGATGCCATTTAAAAAAGCAAACAACTAAGAATCGTTTTCTTATCTAAGAAAACACCACTTATGTAACTTTCATTGCACTCAATAATTGACACAAGTTTCAGAGCAGTATTGATACAATTTGTTTTTCGTTTCTGTCTTTTGCAGCAGACACAAAACATTGTTTGGAGGTTTGGGTTTTGGGGGGGGGNAGGTCAAAGAGATGTTGGTACACAAATGCAAAAAACTGGCCAAAGGACTCAGGAAAAACTAAAGTACGCTCCACTCAACTCAAAAGTTAATATCCTTTGGGAAACAAAATGAGGATCATGTGCTTAACCCAAGCACAGTTAACAGCACAAAACCAAATCAATTAGAATTGTTACTCCTAGTGAACACCAGAAAAGAGCTTACATTTAATTCTTTTCAATTAGCTTATTAAAACTAGCAAACAAAATAGTAAAATCACATAGCACTTAATACCTTCAGACTTAAACTGATGTTTCCCAAGAAAAAGCACCACTCAAGAGCAAGATTTTGAGTAGCAGATATTTAGCGATTTTTAATTTAAAGTCCAAAACCCAGGTTAATAAGAGAACTGAATACATCCACCTTAAATCTAACCTACACCATCCTAATTTAAAAAAAAAACCAAGTATCAAAATGGTAATCTCTAGCAGCACTACATTTGACAGTCATTTGAAGATCTGGGCTTTTGGTCATGCAGAACAATTCAGTTACTATTCTCTAATCTAGTTACCCTGAAAAAGATAAGAAAAATCCAGAAAGACAATAAAAGAATCCACATGCCATAGGAAGTGGATTGTCTATTTCTTCCTCTTCAGTCTTAGGGTCAGACTGAAAACTGTCAAGTGCCAATGAAGAGCACACTTCACCCCAGTCAGTGAAAATATTTCCCAGAGCATTCTTCGTTACAGATCATAAGCACCCATAATTAAAAGACTGTTTATTTTTAAAGGGATATTAGCCATTTCCCCCTTCCTCATGTAACTGTAGAGATGGCAGTGTCTCACAAACCACACAAATGGAATTGCATTTATCATTCAATAGTCACTGTAAACTTGTCCAAGAAGTAATTGCAGTGTGAGACAAAGTAGTGTGCCAAGAGAGGTCTAATTGCATCACCCTACCAAGCCTTTTTTTGAAGGTGCATAAGCTGAGAAAGGATAAGCTGGTTCAATTCTCACATTTCACAGAGTTGTGTTTGTCTGATCTACCTGAGAATCTCTGTGACCATCAGCTGTAACATTCTGTGGCATGTAATGGGACACTGCATACAACCAGCACAGACTTTAGTGTGCTGTTAACCAGATTCTTTTAACCTACACATCTGGACATCGAATTCTGGTATGCCAGCACATCAATAAAACTTCTGTGAACCCTTTAACTGCTATAAACTTGAAGTAATTTATTTTGTAAGTGACAAACAGCAATAGTTTTCTAATAATTCTGAAATTCACCAAAATAAGGATGGAGATTTTGAATATGTACCTGCATATATAATATTATAATAATTATCTATATATATAGACTTAAAAGGGACTCCAAATTTTAAAAAATGAAAGGTTTTCAAAAGCCTAGAGAAAATTGTTTTTGTGCTACTTCAGTGGATTACAAGTCCTGAAGGAAAAACAGCCTCTGTTCCCAAACAAGCATATATGAACAGCTGGTCCAGACAGCAAAGACCTGCTGTTGTATTACCAGCCCACTGCTGAGCTCCTTGGGTTTTGTCTCCTGCTTGGGCCATTCTCCCCTCCCTCTTCTCTCTCACTTTCACAGTTCCTTCTTTCCCTCATGAACAATTCCATATTATATACATACATGAACCATTTCTACAGTTATTTAGGTTGGAGCACATTAAAACCCATGAGAATGTTGTCTGGCCAATTTATGAAAAGTGACAGCACCAGAGTGAAAGTGTGGTATCAAAAAAAAAAAAAAAAAGCACAGTCAACCATCTGCTGAAAGATTCTCTTGTTTGACCATTTTATAATTGGTGAGAATGGAAGTGAGGTGACACAGAAACAGGATGTGAAGGCATGGGATTCATATGATCTTGCACCAAATTTAAACTCAAACTGGGGGAGGGGAGGAGCAAGGCACAATCATGATGAATCAGAGGATCAAACTATTGGTAGTAAGAAGACCCAGGAAGACAAACCACAGAAGTGTGCTATTTATTAGTTTAAGGAAAATAGTCTTAACATTGACGCCAGCAACAAAAAAAACTGCACATGCCTACTGTTTGTTTTAATTAAAGTTTTGACCAGCTGAAAACTTAACACAGAATATTCAATCCACTATAATTTTCAGAAGACATCTACTCAACCCACTGACTACGTCCAAAGCCTAAACTGCCCTGAGCAAGCAATTCTGTTTCCCACATACAGGTGAGCTTATGGCTGACCCATCCTGGCTACCTTCCCCTCCAGTGTAAGTTCCCCTCAGTTCTCCAGAGCACACCAGCAGAGCGTGCATCCCACTTTCTATATGTGCACATAAACCAATGCACAAAACTCCCATGTACACTCAACAAAATCCTTATAAAATAACAGCCATAAATAATGACCCAGTGAAATGGAACCCCCAGATGCTGCTCAGGACCTTTCAGCAGTGCTGTTACAATATGAAAGCAATCTTTTAAAAGTCCCTTTATCCCCGAGTAACCATGTCACACACTATTGTATCAGGCTGCCAGCCCTGGAGCTCTGCATGCCCAGAAGCCCCTATGACATCACACAAACACAACCAAACACTCACACACAGCAAATGCCCACGACAAACACAGGCCTGATGTCTGCTGAATCAGAACCAATGTTTGAGCTCAACTTCCTGCAGCAACTTTTGTGCAGGTGGATCTGTCTGCCCAAAAAGTGGCCACCGCAGGATCTGAGCCAAAATTATGTACCCTGAGTATTATCTTACCATATATTTCAAATATGCTAATGGCAATGACATGTAAATAGCACTACATGAACTCTGCTCATTAAAGCAGAGCTCATCCACTCCACAGAGCCATTAGTATTACTTCTAAGTTTACAGGATTTTGGTTTTTATTCATGCCTTACAAATACAGCTGCTAATAATAAATTAATTCTAGTCACAGAAAAACAGTATTGGCTGAACTTTCCTGCTGCTATATTGTAAGTGTACCCAACCCTGAAAGTATTTTTAGCAAGGATGTTCAATCAATACTGCCATGTACAACCTAAATTAGACATTAACAGGACACAAGAATTGTAAAGCATGGCAACAAACAATACATTTCATGGACAATTTTGCTGAACAAGAAGTAACCATCCAAGTAAACTCTAAATAAGAAAATTTGATTCCAAACGAATTTAACTACAAACATAAGGAAAACATACTGAAAGGTAAAATATTAATATATTTCTGCTTGTGAGGAAAATTGTATTTCAATGTTTAATCTGACTTTAAAAGACTACAATTAAATAAACACACATCATCTAAAAATACAAAGAAACTGTAATGACAACAAAATTATAGCAAAAAAAAATCAGACCAACAGATCAGTTTCTGAGTTTATAAAGTATAAACTTGCCTGGGAAACATATTGACACACGTGTATGTATTTGTAAGCTTATCACCCAGAATAATATTTTATCAACATGGTGCAAGCCAGAGTCATGCCAATATGTAAAAACAACTTTTTAGGTCAGTGAAGCAAGAAATCCATTGTCAAGAAAATGGCATCCGTAAGATTACAATACTGAATATATTATGTTCAAGCAATGAACTGGAAAACTTTCCTACAATATACATATCTAATAAAAAATGGGTTTACCAATTTTAACGTAACTCATTCCTGTATTCCTGCAACGCACATTTACAATGCGACGAGCACACAATGTCTGCACGCGTGTGAACAGGTCGGTGGCTCCCAACATTACAGAGCACTTATTTGCCAAAACAAGCAGGCAAACGTGCACTCACAAAACCCCCTTACCACTGAACTCTGAGTTTTGCTCAGGGCAAGAGAAATGCCCCGTGGGTGAGCAAATGTATGCGCACACTGCAGCCTAACAATTATTCTTCAGCTGAGATCCATTAGCACTTTTGTAATACACAAATCACACAAATATGTTCTATCTCACAGTTCAAAAAACTGTAACAGCTTGGCCACAATGAAGTCCAGGATGAGTGTAAATAACAGCATAAAGTTCATTCACGTGTATTTCACATCTGAACGAGGTATAGCCTTTGAACAGACCAGAGGTGGGAGCATTTCACGTACACTGGCAGCTATCTAGTTTTAGCTGCTAGCTCTTGAAGATTTTTGAAAGGAAAAAGACGTTATTCCTCTTCCAGCCGGTGCTGCAACAGCATGCACGAGTTAACCCATTACCAGGTATACGGAAAGCCTCTGTCGCATATAGACACAGCGATTATACAAGCCTTCTGCTCGAGGGAGACACTAAAAATGTACCAGAGGAATGCAACGACAGCACTCAAACCTATTTTCCCTGCCCATAACCAGGGCAACGCGCACATGTGCCTAGAAAGCACAGGATCGCAAAGTTTTATATTAAACACGCTAAAATAAAAATCTGCTTCAGGCGTTCGGCAGAGTTCACCGCATTTTAGAGACCCCGACCTGCCCCCGCAGCTCGTTCCCCTCGAGGCTGTTTACGCGGCCCCCCCAGCTCAATACAGCCCCCACACCCCCTTCGCCGGAGGGGAGCCGGCTCTCCCGTTTTTTCGGAGGGGGGAGCCGGGGGGAGAGCGCACACACACGCTCCCCCCGTCACCCAAAGGGCTCAGGGCAGAGCCGCTCTCCGCCCGCGGCGACCTAAGCGCCAAGTTGCGGGAGGGGGAGCGGCGCGGGGGGGTCACAGCAAAGAGACGCGGCTCGCAGCACCCCTCGTCCCCCCAGCCCGGAGCCCCCAGCGCGCCGGCGGCCGCCTTTACCTTCATGTAACATCCACGTCCTGGTTCCAGATGGAGCGGGGAGCGCGGAGGGAAGAGGCGCGGGGGCTGCGCGCTCGCGCCGCTGCCGCCCCGCGCGACCCCCA
>VZTG01006781.1:2066214-2103560 GCA_013397845.1 Melanocharis versteri
GCTCGGTGCCCGGCGCTCTCCCGCCGCCTGCCCCGCGCCCCCGGGACGGGGCCCTGCTGAGGGAGGTTGTGCCCGGGGGAGCCGCAGGCTGCTCTGCTGACCCGCTCCCTTCGGTGGGAAAAATGAGCCACAGAGGAGTGGTGGGGGTGTCTTAATGTCGTAACCCTCCGTCTCGGTCACATGGCCAGCCAGCCTCACCCTGCGAATGTCCCGGAGGGTCATTGAGTGCCTGTAGGTCCTAGCGGGAGCTTTCCAGAGTATGAGATGTATTGTGCCTCTTGGCCGCATAAAGATTTTCTTATGTGGCCCATGGAAAGGTTTGCGTTCAAAGACGTGGTTTAACACAACCCGGTCCTTTGATGTACTTACACTGTGTATGAAAGGGTTGGTTAAAAATGTCTTTAATGTCCACATATTAAAATACAACCTCTCACAACAAGCTCTTTACCTAATAGCAGACACGTAAAATGTATAGAATCATTTAGGCTGGGAAAGACCCTTAAGATTACTGAGTCCAGTACTTGGGAATGAGTTCTTGGATTTCACAATTAAATTCCTAACCATAGCAAGATGTGGAGTAATACTGAAGGAGTTTGCATGTTCTCTTCTAATTAGGAAGCTTTCTAAAATCTCATTTGTTTGATGTTTGCAAACCTTATATACATTTTCAGCTTAAGTTGTTCTTGTGCCAGTTTTGTTCTTTTGCCTAAACAGTCCTTCCCTCTTAGCAGTGTTTTCCCCCAATTACTTTTAATAAAGCAATCGTACCCCCTCCATGTTAATAGGCTAAATAATGCAAGGACTTGAAACCTCTCCTATTTCCTGAGTGAGTGTTAGGATATACAGGATACTCCACATGGCTTCTTTCAGGAAAAAGTTGAATCAGGGGTGAGAAGACTGAATTTGGAGAAGGCAGTCAAGCAGAAATTTCAGATCACAATCTCTGGAGCACTTTAAAATAATAGACTTCTTAATGATAATGAGTAGAAAACAGTTATAAATGGCTGAGATTTACATTTTATTAACAAAAGACTATGAGATGACAAAGCTTGAAATGCGAATGATTCCCCTGGATTGAACAATTCCTAGACTGATGATTCATAAAGCCCAGAAATAATACACACAGCATCAGTAATGCCATTCCTTATTGCATTCATGTTTCTCCAGCTCTTCTTGAACATCTCTGTAGTTATATTGACAAACTGATTGCGGTGCACATAGAGACATCCAGCAACTGCATCCTGCGTTTGTGAGCTGCTGCCAGCCTCTCGAGCAGGGCATATGTTCTTCTGTGCATTAAAGGCATCCTTAGCTGCAGAGTTGTCTTGGTTTCCTGATAATTCTCTTTCAGATCATGTCAAATTTAGTCACAAATTGCATACATACATTTTAATCCATTTGCAATTAAGTTTTCAGTTCTCCCTCTTACATTTTCATATCATTTTCTTGTGCATTGTTTGTGTTAAACATACAGTTATGTTCAATTTGAGAAGAACAATAATTAATACATTACCTTCAACAGAGTGTTTGATAGAGGAGCAACCCAAACCACTCAATGTGATGACCATAGAACTACACAACATTTTTTTGGCAAATATAACCTTGCACTGTTACACAGGGATTTGTTTTGCTGATCTAACACAAAATTGGTGACATATACAGATATTATATATACATTCCAAAGTTATTTCCTCGCAATACATTGTCTTTTCTGCATTTTGTTGTTTACAGAAGACTTGATTCAAAGCCCTAAATCAAGGCAGTGGAAGATTCCCACCATGTGCAGAGTACTTCAGGTCAGGCCTACATTGCAAGAGCACTAAACAGATATTGAGACAAAGTTCTTCAGCTCATGCTCTTACAACAGCAATGGAGCAAAATTGCACTGCAGGATGTTTGAGTGCAGACATTGCTCAGACCTTACAATGCAGAGTTCAGCAAAAAAACTTACTTAGTAGAATTTTGAGTTACATGTTTTATACCCTGAGCAATCACTTCCTGAAATTATGAATGAAAGAGAGAAAGCAAACTGAAATGTCACTTTGCCATTATCTACTCGAAAGAGCACATTCCTTTCTCATGTAAAAAGTGCATTCAGCTCAATTCTCTTCCAGGAGCATGGCTCTTTCATATAACAGCAAGGTTTTGGCTGTTGTCTGCCTGTGTACATAAGCAATGAAAGCTGCATTTTGTGAAGATATTTTGCATAGCAGGAGTTTAATTTTCAAACCAGTGTATGGGGATTTATCTGTACTCTGTTGATGCATTTTGAGGAGGATGTGTTATCTCATGGCTTGTCGTGTCCTACTAGTAAAAAAAACACCAGTATCTTAAACCGTTTTGTACAAGTTAAACCTCTTGTGTAAATATAGAAGCAAACAAAAGCTTCTCCTTTACCTAACAGATCTGTCATATGTGTTCGTGCCAACAACCTTATTACTCATGCAAGACCTGCCAACCAAGCTGTGATAATTTATGTGAGAAAAATGTATATTAAAAATGTGAATGGGATTTTAAGCCTCTCACTGAAATACACGCAAACTGCTTTGTGCCCAAGAAGACGTACTTAAACACTGCATTAAAGCAATTCAAGATAAATTACTCTCGCCACAGGTGGAGTTTAGCTGTGAAAAGAGGAGACAAGGCACTTAATCTTAAGGCTAAGCTTGATCAAGCATAGTGTATGTTTATTAGCAGATACATTTTCTATAAAGTAAGGTCCTAATTCAGCAAAGGCCTTGGAACATACACACGATACTCAGGGAACAACCTTAAAGTTGGCCAAATCCCATGTGGGAGTTGCCACTGCTCAGCATAAATGGCAGGGAAGTTTGTGCTGGAACATGGCTTTGGGATCAGTGTTAATATATCCGTAGGGCATAGTATGGACATAAATATGGAACATGGGTGTTCAGCAGTGGGGACAGAAGAATTTTGCTGCTTGAGACAGGGACTCACTTTCTCTTTAAGTTTGTGCAATACCTGGTGCCATAGGACTCCACAGTACCAATTTCTTACAATACTGTGAAATAGTAATTTGTGGTAATAAGCTTGTTGCAGCTATCATCCAGCCTGGAGGCTGGCTGTATTTATTTTATAAATATATTTAACAGATAATGCTCAGAAATACACTGAAACTGAAAGATAATGGAAACATCAGTACTTACAGTTTCTGGACCATATTTCACAAAGTCCTTTTTGCTCTAGCCAGCCTTTGACAAACTCCTTTGCCTTTAACGCACATCAAAGTAGCACAAGGTTGAACTTCTATATACCCACTGCAAATAGCTGAGTGATTTTGTGAAGTCCACTTGTGCATTCACTTGTGGAATACTGTTATTTTCTGCTTCTGTCCAAAAGGAGTAGCATAAACTCTGGCAAGTAGCATAAACTCTGGCAAAAAACCATAATAAACCAGGTTAAAAAATATTTTGGAGTGTAATTTTTTTTTCCAAACACATCAAGAACAGATCTGCCAGAGAATGAGGAGCTAGCAGGCAACAGAGATGTAACAGAAGCATTTAGGGAAAACAGGAGAAAACTAAGTACTTTTTTTCTGTCACTGTTCTTTATGGCAGATTTTGAGGTGATTGCCACAACAAAACTTTTTTTAGGGGCACAGGCAGAAAAAACGTATTTGCAAAACTGAGTAGCTGTGGTTTTGGAGCCAGTCAGTAAACTGTACAGTACCTGACTGCCAGGACAATGTGCTTTGCACCCCAGGGTTCAAAAGGAGCTTGGATCTGAAATCGCCAAACTATTAACTGTGCTTTGTAATTTATGGTTTGGAGTAAACTCAGTTCTGGAGGAATAGAAATTTTTAGACAAGACTTCAGAGAAAACAGAAATGACAAACCAGTCAGTCTAATACATGGCTCATCACCATGTAATGAGAAGAAGCGGAAACTGCAAACCTGGTAGTGCCTTAAAAATGTCGGTAAAGTCAGCAAATATTGATAAAGAGGAGCTGGCTTGTGTAGACTTGGTATAAACACTGGGACACTGGAGTCCTCAGCCATAATCAACTCTCTGTTGGAAGAAGACCAAGTTTGTACCATCTTCTGCTATGTTCTTCCTCCTCTCCTCTTCCCAGCTTGCTTTTACTCCCAGTCTAATTTCCACAGGAAGGAAATCCAAATGTATGGGACTTAGGGAGACAGAGCATGTTTGGGGTATCTTCCCAGTCTGACCAATAAAGGAGCCGTACATGTGATGTGAAGAACATTTAACATGCAGCCTGGATGAAGCAATCACGTATAAAGATTTCCCCTAACAGTTTCACAGAGCGCAGGAGGGGAGCTCTCTTTGAAATTGGTAACTGCTTCAAAGGAAAGATGGATGGGTAAATGATCACAAAGGGAGTAACCAGTGAGATTTCAATACATTTGAGCTTTACATCTGTTCACAAGTGTTAAGTGAAACAGGATTGGACAGTGTTTTCTAGGGATTCACAATTATTCAGGAAAACCAACACCAAAACTGCTGACACAAAGTAGCCAAAAGAAAAAACATCATTATAAAGATGGAGTAGGTGATAAAATAGCAGCTAAAATGCAACAATCATAGATGTCCATGAAAGGAACGCAAAAAAATATCTACTCGTGCCACATAGTAGGCTCTAATTAATTCATATCAGTCAGCAAAGATACTTTGGAGTCACTGTGGATAGTTTTCTGGAATTCTGAATTTCACTGAAATCTCAGTGCTGAGAGAGGCAGTTAGGACTGGTAAGGACAAAAGAGAATGAAAAAGCAACAATAAAATAAAGTGCTACTGTATAAATCTTCAAGAATCATGTTTTTTCCTTTACTACAAGACAAAATTCTGCTTATAGCATCTTGACATGTGGTAGCATCTTAAGCATTGGAAAAAAACATGAAAAAACCAGGAAAAAGAGTGACCAGATTGATCAGAAAGATGGAATGCCTTCTAAGACTGATCAAGTACTCTGAATTACTTAGAGATAGATGAGAAATGGGAGATGTAATACAGGTATCAAAAATCAAGTTTGACATGGGAAAGGTGAACAGGGAACAATTAGTCATTTCTTATGAGAACAACGATGAATCTAATAATATTTTTTCAGATGGAAGTGTAAAACAAGCAAAAGGAAGTACTATTTAAACAACATCTGCTTAATTTGGATAATTCATCATCATGAGATCTTTTAGATGCCAAAAATACTTAGGGCTGCAAGAAGTTCCTAGAGAAATTAACAGAAAAACAGGCTGCTTTGCAGAGAAATGGACAGAGTCTCCAATTCTGTCCTTAGATAGTCAGAGGCTGAACTGGTAAATCAGAGGAGACATTAAGCTGTAACTGCTCTGTCCTTACACTTCTACTGTAGGCAACTGCAGGGCACCAGGTTACCTGGACTTTTGGTGTGACTCGGGTCAGCCTTTCTTGTATTACAGCTGCAGCAGAAAGACATCCCCACCTTAGACCTCCTGCTTCCTCTCATATCCTGTGGGGGCTGAACTTGAGAAATCCCAGTAAAACATTTCAATCAATTAAACATCTAATGAACATTTTTAGAACCTTAAAAGGGATTTAATCAACATTTTGAGATGAGATCCAGTGATCTTAATTTAGCAAACCAGTTGCATAGATACAAAGCCAGAAATGACGGTTTAGTCAGGCCTTCATTTTGACTTAGCCCAAAGAACCTCACCCAGTAATTTCTGCAACAGGCCTATAACTTTGGTTTGAGCTGTGTTGCATGTCTTAAAATAGTTTTTTTTTCCTTTTTCTAAGTCCATCATTAAGCAACCCAGAACTAACAACTGCCACTAAAGCCTCCTGGATTTGGAACTTGTCAGGAAATTTCAGGAG
The DNA here is from genome assembly GCA_013397845.1 of Melanocharis versteri. Taxonomy (NCBI): domain Eukaryota; kingdom Metazoa; phylum Chordata; class Aves; order Passeriformes; family Melanocharitidae; genus Melanocharis; species Melanocharis versteri. The sequence continues at coordinate 2,072,047 of VZTG01006781.1, forward strand.
TATTTGGGAGGAGAGAAAGATACATGGAAAAAGCAAGAGAGTATCAGTGGGCTCCATTTGTGAGGAATTAGTTCAATTCTACTATTGATTTCTTTCTACAGTGATAAAAAAATCAATTAATATTTGAAACTAGCAGCTCAGACATACAGGTTTCACCTCCACAGGCTTTATTTTATTTTTCCCTAACTTTACCTTGACCCGTATTTGGCTGAATTGTCGGTAACTATCAGGAAAGCAGACAGTTTTCTTTCAAAGCTGAAAATCAGATAGCACTGGTTCTAATAAGAATGATGTAAGTGCACAGGTTGCAGTGTTTTTTACTCAATGCTATTTACATTTCTGTTGCTAAGATCCCTGAGTGAAGGCCACAGCACTCTATTCTCCTAAGGTGACAGCAGCTTGTGTAGATAAGCAGTGCACACTGCACATTGGTAAAGAAGTTGCTTGAGTTGGTTTTGCTTCCTTCATCTACAAGGCAAACACTGGAATGAGCTCAGGCTTTCAGATGGGCAGTTTCATATTTCAGGCCTGTTTCCAGTAGAACATCAGGAAACCTTTTGAAAAATACCAATACATATAGAAGAAGAGAGGAGAAAATGGCCTCTCTGTCATCCCTTCCCATTTTTTTCGCTCCAGATTTGAAAAAAAAATACTGTAGTGCTTGGCTACATCGGCCTTTCCCAGGCTTCTTTGCAAAAGTTTGCACAGAACTCCTCACTCGTGTGAGACACAGCGGAGACCGTGTGTCACCTCTCAGCGCGCCGCAGTTTCACAGTTGCGGTTTTGAGGTTGGCATTGTCTGCCAACAGCCAGCAGCAGTGCAGGGCTTTTCCCCTGCTGGTGAAACATAGCCAGAAATGCAACCCCAGTCCTGAAAATGTCTTTCTCCGTTGCAGTATAACATGACATGTTTCCAAATTAAGTGTTCTTTACAAATATCTCTGAAGAGAAAAATAGAAGAGTGTTTATTGACTGCTGTGGTTTGCTCTGACCTTGAATTAGAGCGCACTACAGAAAACTGCCAAATTTGGCCTATCCTAAGAAAAAGACAAAGATGGCACAGCAGCAACTCAGCTAAACCAAACATATGTGCAAAATACTTCCTGGTACACCCACATTCTGGCCTCCCTGCAAAAAAATTGCCAAGAGACATTTTTTGACCAGTTAAGTTCTTCCAGGAGTTGTACAACCTGTTCTGCATTTTTGATTCATAGAATTTTTGCTTTCTGACTTCCTGAAGTGGTTCCAAAGTTCATGTCATAAGTAGCAAAAAATATTAGAAAGCTTAGGCTGATGATGTAGAAATTAGCCAGACTAATTATAATAAAAAGCATTAAGATTTACAGAAAATTCAGCTCACTGCATTTTCTAATGGGGTGGAAAAATATTTTCAGATCAAGAGTGCAAAAAGTTGTATGCGTTCCTTTTTATTTAAAAATATTTGTATCCTAAAAATAGCATGGATGGAGTGTACCGGATGACATCTGAAACTTCCAGCAAAGACGAGAGGACCAGAGAGCCAGCGGAAGTTTTCAAACTCTTTGCCATTTGGTGAATAGAGCCCTGGAAAGATGCTTTCACAGACACAAAAATGGCTTCTGAGTTACCAGGTAATAGAAGAAGAGAGATGCCAGTAAAGGGTGAGTTGCCAGCCCTATGGAGTGACAACACTGAAACCAACAAAGCACAGTATTGCACTTACACCACTACTCCACCTGCACCTTTCTCACTCAACCCCAAAGGGACCACACACTGAGGACAGGATCTCTCAGTGCTTCATGGCTCTGGTGACACCACCACCAAGCCTAGCATTTAGTTGCACATTTAATGTGGCTTTTATCTGATCTATATCTGGTCTGTAATGTTACCCACAGCTCATAAAATTTGCTTGTTATCTAAGAATCTTAGCTTTCATGTACTGGTGTTACAAACAGCCATGGTACTGATGATAAGAGTGATAATGACAATGTTTCTAGTCATAATAGTTGTGGGGACTTGGAAACGTGAAAGTTGAAAAAGTCAGAAAAAACCCCAAAGATCAACAGAATGAAAATTAAAATGCACCTATATTATTTCACAGTCTTGGAAACAAACTCTTTTTTGGATGCTTGATTTTACCAGTAATGTTGTTACTGATACTCCCAAGTCAACACCTTTAGGACAGTAGAAGGTGTGTGTGAATTGCTCTCCGTGTAAAAAGGTAAAAATCTGGAGCTCTTTCCCTCCAACTCCAGGCTCTGTCACTTACTGCACTGGACTGAGAGGGTTTTTTTTGGTGATGTCTGTGGCCTTTCTTAAGTACTCAAAAAACAGGATAGTTACCCCCATTGCAGTAGACTTGTTCTGGAATCACCAGACAGGATCCCCAGCAGTTCAGAGAAGTAGGAAAACATCAAGTAATGAGAGGTTGGACTGAGATTAGGACAGAGCTGAAAGGCACTTTAAGAGATGACCTGGGAGGCATTTTGGAACACAACTGGGCAGTCCCACTGCTTGCAGGCAGCACTAACAGCTCTACTCTTTGCACCAAGGTAGGAAAACGGGAATTCCCCCTACTTTACACCTTCCAGTGTGCTAATGGGGATGAAGGAGTGAGCAGATTTGATCTATCTTGCTTGGAAGATTTAGCAAGGACAAATCCAGAATGGGGAACCCTTGAGTCTGCTGCTACATATTGGTTAGTGCCACGAGGCTAATGCAGATTCTTCTGTAATTGCTTGCTACACATATGTGGCAACATACAGAGTCCTCATGAATTGTAAAGAAATTGTATCTCAGATAATTTTGGATTAATCACAGTGTTCTCTAGAGGTACTGTTAATGAGGGACATACCCTCTACTTAGTATTCCTGCCCAAGGCAGCACATTTCCATGCCATATCATGAGGAACTGGCTCTACAAACCCATCATTAATTTCATAGCTGTCTCCCCCTCTAACAGTGGAGGACTCTCCACTATGAACTGTGCCTAAGGCAGACTCTGGTGTATGGATTTGTGCTTCTTTGTTCACCTCCCCATAAAATACTAAAGACATTATGCACTTGAAAAGTCACAATAAAATTTAAAGAAAATAATTATAAAACAAGCCTTCTGTTCCTTACTCTGTTAAGGTCATGGTTATTGAAAATTAAGCTTTCTTCTCTTTTACCATGGATATGCTACTCTATTTTGTTTATAAACAGGATATAATAATGACATTCAGAAAAAATTTATTAAAAAATGTTACACTAAGCTTTTTTTTTGCTGCTATTAAATAATTACACAGAGGACCCCATTTTTCAGGACTTGCTGAGAGCTGGTATGTCTCAAAAGCTAAGCCCTTGAATCCCAGATTAAATATGCAAAGGCAGCGGGAACAATTCCTGCTTTGCTTGTGCATTCACAACTTCCCTGAGCCCTGCGAGGTCTGGCTGCACCACGGGTCCTGGACTAGTCCTGAGCCAAGTCCCCTCTGAGCCAGATCTGGCTGTGGTGTTTCCAGCGTGACCAGCTGCTGCAGCAACGTTTGAGCTGTGCAGGGGCTAAGTCAGGACAAAATCTGGGGAACAGCAGCTCCGACTCTGTAGTTAAATTGGAGACAGTATTAGCATGAACTCAAGAAACACAAAACTGACTAAGCCAGGACAGAAACATTACTGCTGCAGCAAAAGCAAATTTAAACTAAGCAGGGAAGTTTCTAAAGGACAATTTGCCTTCATAGCAATTGTGTACCTCAGACGCAGAGACTCTCCTGAGCTGAATTCAGGCCAGTGATACCATCCTGCCCTACCAGGATTAGAAGCCCTGCATTGTACCCAGTTAACTGCAGCCATTTTACAGAAACCCTCGAAGTGTTCCACTGAATGATTTGAGAGAGTATTCCCAGTATTCCCCCTCCTCAACAGGGCACACTTTCATCCCTGCTGTGCACCAGGGTTAATGGCACTGTTCTGCTTTGCATTTTTTCTGTTATTTACCCTTTCTCCACTAGATGCTACACTGAGACCATCAAACATTTATTGAGTCAAATAACATAAATTTGAAGACTCGGCGCAGAATAGTGTGTTTAAAATAAAACAGTGACACCATCTCTCTGTGTGGTATGAGGGCGAGACTCGTGCATTTCACATCGGAGTAACTGCTCTGACTTCATCAGAGCTTCTTACTTGGCACTGCATGAAAGAGGGATAAAACAAGCCTGTGTTTCCTGGCATTATTACTCATATGCAACTGTATCAAGAAATTACCTAAATGTGTGAAATGGTTTACCAAGAGTGCCACAAAATCTAAAATTAACCAAATGATATATATCAATACAATGAGCTAGTCCTTTTTTTTCTCTTTATATCTTAGAAATTCAAAATCACACGCTGAGCTGGAAAATTACACCAGGTTATATTTTTAATGAAGCTTCTTCAAATAATATCACAGATACACATTACTTTTCTTGACGTTATGCAAGCCTTCGACCCAGGCAGCTGGGGAAGTGCTGTGCAGTGTGGCTCCCACAGAGCCTGCCAGCCTGGTTTTAGCTTGTGCATTGGGCAACACCTCCTGGTAAACAACCTGAGATCCTCTTACCTTTCAGAGCAGGCAGGCCCAACCAAGCACTGCTGCACAGCCTTTCTCGTGTGACAAGTTCATTGGAGAAATGTGTTACAGCCTGTCTTGGAGGCTCTGCTTGGACACAGCGAAGCGAAGGTTGGAGACTGTTTCAGCTAATTAAGGTCTTCAGGGCTGTGTCTCTATCAGGTCTTTGGTTACCCCCTGTTCCTACAGGTCTGCTTATTATGTATAACTTGCATTTGCCACGCTATTCAGAAATGTGCTGTGTGTTATGGCCCAATTAGCAGCACCTTTATTGTTTTAGGAAAGGGGTAAATATAATGTGGGGAAACTGCGATATGACCTGGTTAAGGTACAGCGTTGGTGACATACTTCCTTTCCAGCAAAAATCAAAACACAGCTTCAAAACCCTGCTATGTTGGCCTATCTTGCTGTGACATGCTTTAATTTGCTTATCTGGACTTAATCTGGGAAAAGAGCTAGAATTGAAAAGAATGGTTTGTTGAAGCTGAATAGGGCCTCATAGCAGTCAATATTTACTGTTCAGGAACACAATCTGCTGCTGGTCTGATGAGGTTCAAAATATAAATTACATACATCAGCTGAGGATCTAGGCCAGATGCTCAGCAAACTGGGCCCTGGCCTCCTTATTGACCATTCACAAGCTCATCTTCAGATTAGTATAGAGAAAGGTGGGTTAAGAGCATGGGGAGGGGGAATCTCCTTTTTTGTTTTTCCTTTCTTCCTGTAGACTTGGTTAGGCTTAGATCAGTTTAGCCAGTGTCAAGATGCAGCATTATTCTAAGCTATGGACTCTTTACAGTGTTTCAGGCCAGAGGTTTCATTTTGGCAGAATTTCATGTAATACTTTGCAGTGAGGTATAAGACACTTCGTCAAGGTTAGGAGTAAAAGCAACAGATTCAGAACTAGTAGTTGTTAAATTTACAAAGAAGGGCCCTAAATATTTTTATGTTACTCTGGTTATACTGAGAAGCTATTAAAAATACCAAAAATAAATTAAATTATTAAAACTATTAAAAATAAATGCTTGTCCTCTGGTAATTAACTTACTATTTACTACATCTGAAGAGTTAAAAACAAGCACAAAGCCCAGCCACAAAGTAGGTCATAATTCTCTGAAAAATCAAACATAAGGTCATGACCTAAATGAAATAGAGTTTGCTTCATAATGATCCTGGGAAAGAAGGGATCGGCCAGTGGTAGGGAATTGGCATGTCAAAGGGAATTGTAAATGGGAGCTTTTCAGAGCTTCTCGTCTCTTCCAGATGTGTTCATCTCCAGCTCAGGTCAGTATTGATTGAAAACTGTTACCCTGCACAGTCTGTTCAGTCCCCAGTGACTCTATCTGGGAACTGAATCATGTTCCCAGCAGACAAGCAGTTGCATCATGTAAAACCACCGCTAGACCTGAAATTAATTTCTAATTTTGCTGGCAGCCTTCCAACAGAGAGGTCAGGCCAAGGAGTAACCGTAAGGATGAGAATTCCTCCTGGCAAAGCTGGAGGCATACGGGGGGCACAGACCCCGGGGAAGGGCGGATGTGGCAGGGCAGCAGGAGGTTTGCACGTCTACTGTTCAGGCAGGGACTTCAGGCTTCTGAATGCTGGTGGAGCAGCAAGTCCAAGGGCTGCTCCCAGGTCTCCCCTGTGAGAGCTGATTCATGGCAAGAGAACAGGCCAGATAGAGACCCTTACAGCCAGGCATGAGAACCAGCAAGGCTGGGGCTGGGCAGCCTCTCCCACGGCTGTGCTGAGCACTTCCCTGAAGCTGCTGATAACTCCAAGCAGGACCACACAGGTGACTCCATGGAGTCAGACCAGCAGAGGCAGTATGACAAGGGGTGACTTACAGAACTCATTTTGTGGCATGTTATTGCCAGTGGGGGAGTTAGGAGGAATACAAATTTGATAGGGTACTACCAAAGTTGAAATGATCTCGGGTGTGCAGATAAATATTGCTCTTTATCTGCATGTACTAGGAAAGAAAGCAGAAATATTCCCATGTTCCTTTTCCGCTTCTGCTGGCTTCTGTGTTTGGACAGTGTCAGACTATTTTGGGGTAGAGAAATTTTGCTTGCTAAGGAATACCAGGGAGGAAGCATTTAGTTTTCAACGTCCCTGGGTTGGAGCTTATTCTTGCCATTTGTAAGGAAAAACCCAAACATTATGTGGATCTTTTTTGCTCCAGTTAACCATACAAGAAACAGCAACAAAGTGAGGAAGTGTTGCAGTTTGCAGTATTAGAAAGCTTGCTTAAAAAGAAACAGTAATTTGAGTTAGTGAAAGCAAGGAAGTAATTTTGGGGGCCAAATTTCTTCAATACATTTATATTCCTATAAGATTAGTTAATATTCTAGCAGGAGATTCTTGCATGTGATGAATCACACCGCCCCAAGCCATACAGAACGATGCACTGCTGATACTGAATAAATTTAACATCTTCAAATCACAATTGTTGAGTGCCTGACTGTCATTTTATGGTAAAACTAATCCCAGGAAAGTCTGGATGAGTGATACCACTTTCAGGTATCAAGCATAGGAAAATGCATGCACACATAAACTGACCCTATGATATAAAATACCAACAGGTTACCACTTTTCTATTTAGCACATTTGAGAAATACTGCACTACTTTTGCACTGTTCTGGCTTGGGGTAGAGCTCAGTTTCTTCACAGTAACTGCTTTGGGGCTGTGGTTTGGATTTGTGCTGCAAGCGGCGTTCATAATTGATGGTGTTTTCATTATTGCTGAGCAGCGCATACACACTCAAGGCCTTTTCTGCACCACCCACCAGTGAGCAGGCTGGGGGTGCACAAGGAGACGGGAGGGGACACAGCCTGGGCAGCTGACCCCAAGTGACCCCAGGGATATCCCATCCCATATGGCATCATGCTCAGCACACAGAGCTGGGGGAAGGTTGGTGAGGGGCCACTGCTCAGAAACGGGCTCAGCATTGGTCTGTGGGTGGTGAGCAGCTGAGGTTTTTTGCATCACCTGGCTTTCTGGGGTTCTATTTCTCTCTCTTTCATAATTTTCTTTTCATTACAAATTCTTGTTAATATTATTTTATTTTGGTTATTGAACTGTACTTATCTCAACCCAAGAGTTTTCTCACCCTTCCAATTCTCTTCCTGCATCCCACCAGCAGCAGTGAGCGAGCAGCTGTGTGGGGCTTAGCTGTTGGCTGGGCTTAAACCACAATGTACAACAACTTATCCCCTCTCACTCTCCCAATCCTCCCTGCTTCTCTCCCAATTCCACTCTATCTTTTGCTAACTATCTTCTTCCCTGTAACCTCTTGATCTCGAGCAAGTTTTTCCAGACTGATCATATGTTGGGCTGGTACAAGACCATTATTTCTCTATTCATCCAAATGCTGCATTGATCCTGATGCACTTCCCCACCTCTTCTTACCAGCCCTCTAACCACAGCATCTGACAGCACATCCCTGACTCTTGTTACACTTTGTTCCTTCAAAAAACTTCAGTCTTTGGAAGGTGGAGAGTCCAATGTGCCATTTCTGACTCCTTTTGCTGTCCTTTTTTTGTGGCTCTGAGGATCCTAGTGAGACTATTTTAGGGAAAGTTAAGAACCTCTGAAGGTGGGGCAGAGAGGAAATTAAAACTTTTTGCAGGATGGCTAAGCCACATGGAGCAACCATTTACCAAGTGTGTTTCAAAAGCAAATTTGCTGGCAGGTGGACCAAGTGGATAACACAGAGGTTGTATCTTAGGGATTCAGAAAATGTCCTTACATAGAAATAGGAGCTGTGGGAATGCTCTTTTTCATGCATGCCTTGGATCAGTGCTTTCATATGAAGATGGGACAAAGGGCTTCACTCAACCCCAAGCACAGCAGGTCGTGTACCCCACATGTAGTGCCAGGGTACACTGGCACACCTGCACTGGCAGTTCCCCGTCTCGGGGGATAAATTACTCATTTAATTCCTGCGCACTTTGCAACCCCCTGACTCCCTTGCCTGCACCATTCAGGGTGCTGTGGCAGGTGCAATCTTGCAGATAGGATGTGCTGCCACGTCCCCTCTCATGATCTGGTTTCTCCTGTGTTAAAGTGATCATTTCTCACACCACTGAAATACCCCCTGGCGGGGCACAGCACAGGTTTTGAGGCTGTTAGAGGGCAGGCACTGAGGCAGCTGTAACAAGCGACAGATTTTTATCCACCCACTGAAGTGCTGTTAATGCATCATACATGGAGTTTGATGCTGTAATGGAAAAATCAATGCTAGGATCACACTTCCACCACAAGTGAAATGGCTTGTTGTGCGCATCAGTAATTACACTTCTTGGCGTTTTACCCAAGGCTCACTGTTTTTTGTGGAGCTTTTTGTCACTGTTTATTAGTGATTTTGCCAAAGCTGAGCCACAAATAAAGAGGGAAATACAGTGCTCAACTAAAAGCAGCCCCAGTGCAGTAATCTAATTTGTACAAGGCAAATTCACCAACTGCAGTGGGTGTAGTTCTCTGATGGATAGTCAGATTGACTGGTCCCTGTAGCCTCATCTGGCCCCGTATGTTGGAACTAACCCTGGAATAAGGTCCACATAGGGAGATGCTCTGAGCCCACCTGAAGGCTCATCACTTGTGATTTCTACCTTCACACCCCACCTTAGGAGGAGAACACAGCAGCCCAGATCCGGGCTATCACCTGCGACATGCCAGAAGTACTGCCAAGGGGCTGCGTGTCTCTTAGTTTGGCTGCCCTGCCAAACTCAGTGTAGAAGTTTGGCCAAATGTGCTTCAAATCTATTAACTTAATTTCACAGCTGAAGGTCAGTTTTGCTAATACTTATAACACACCATGCTATATCTGGTGAGAGTAATGATCTAATTTGGTTAATGCATCATTTAATGCTGTTAAAATTTTGCTGAAACTGCCAGGCTGGGGTTTTTTTGTTGTTGTTTGTTTTTAGCAGCATGAACATCTTGGGTTTGCTTGAGGGAAATAAAGAATTAGATCCTGCTAGAATAAAATTTAAACATATTTTCTGAAGCTGAAAAATGGCGTTAAGTTAGGTCTTTTCAGTACAAACCAATTCAGGTTATTATTGCATGAATAGCCTCTCAAGAGAAAATATAAATGGAAAATATATATTTAAGATACAACTGCTCAGACATTCAGCAAAATAGATGCATTTCTGCTTTCACATCACACAGCCTGTTAGAGCTGAGGAGACTAAAACATCAGGCAGAACCATGACTTGGCCTACACAACCTCGTGTCAGAGCCTGCTCAGATCCGCAGTGTGAGCTACCCTGGAGCTTGGTCTGAAGGCACTCTGTCCTGTCTCAGCATGGAGGCTGCAGCTATTTATTCCTGAGGTTGCCAATAGCACCTCATTTTCTCCTAGAGGGGTCTTCAGAAGAAGCCAGGTACTTACCAAGCAAAGCTTTCCAGAATGAAGGGCACTGAGGGAAGGGAGGCAGCATGAGGAGCCAGAGTACATTAGCCAGAGCCCAGGTACCAAGAATATAAAGGAAAATAGAAAAGTGAAGAGGATTTTGCCTATTTGAAACAGGTCCTTAATGAACATGCTAAGATTTGATACAGCAGAGATCAATGACTTCCTAAAAACGCAGACCACTTGTGTAGATAACATCAGGTATAACATGGGAAAAAAAACCCAAACACCTGAGAAGGCATCTCTCAGAGAGTGTTTAAGGGTAACTCTCTCATTTAGAATAGCATGTAACACTAGCTCTTAAAAAGAAAAGGAAAAGAAAAAGCAGGTCAAATCTGGAAAAGCAGTAAGAAGGTCTCAAAATGAAAGAGTAATGCCTCTAGCAATGAGGTGTCAATAAGAGCTGAAGCGTGAAGTTTTGCTGTTTCTGCAGGTTGAAACTTCTGTCTCAAGGAAGGGGGAAAGCAGATTTGCCTCAACGCAGAGTCCTGTGTGATCCAAAGAGAGGCTGGCTGCCCGTTGCCCACAGCTGGCATGTACTGTCAACTTCTGGTGGATCAGAATCCTGCTCACATTATTTCCTAATCAAATCCCTTATTACTACTTTCAGAAAAAGGCAGTCCTGGATTGGTACACAGCTGGTGTTACACCGTGTCTGCACTAAGGAATCATTTCACAGATACTGTTTTTCAGAACTGTCTACAGATAAAAAATATGGGCTCAAAATGAATCCTTACAGGATATCCACTAAGTGGATTCATGGCTGATCATTCACATTTACTGCTGTCTCCTGAGGGGATGCTGCTTAACAAGCTCACTGGATGGCATGGCTAATTTGTAAGTCAGTGTTTCAGCTTTGTCACTTACAACATGCAGCATCCTTTTATGCAGCAAGAACATCTTTAATTTACATACTCAACATCATCAAGCTGTTCAGGTGTGACCATGCTATAAAACCTACATGATTCTAGTACTGCTTTGTGTAAACATTATTTATTTATTTGCTCTATCAGCCTACGTCAGCACAAAAAAAAAAGCAGGCAGAAAAGGCACATAAATTTTCTTTAGCTTAAAAATCAGTCACAAGAATCCTGCTCCTACAAAGACCATACAGGCTGTAAACCCATATTTTATGTCTAAACATATCTGCTTCTTGCAGTCTTTTCCAGTGATTTACAATGCCAATTATGCTAGAATTGGACATATGGAATGGCATCATCAGGGATGATGAAGGTCTGCAAGCTTTGTATAAAACAAAGGTGTTTTAAGCAACACAGCAGTTAGAGTCGATGTTTGTTTTCCAAGAAAAATCAAAATGTATAGCTTTCTGCACCCAAATTAAACCAAAGCCTCAAACCAAACACAAGCAACACATCAGTAGAGCAAATATAATGATGAAATAATTTTACATATGCACCCGTAGAGGATATCAGAGTGATCAATTCACATACCCAATTCTGAAATAAGATTCCTGTGTGACTAGTTGGTTTTGTTGCAATCTTTTGTTCTATCTAACAGGAGCCTCCACCTGTGCTGCCAGCCAGCTGCAATAGGCTGTTACACAACTCAACACATGTCCCAGTTAGGCCCTAAAACTGGTTTCACCCAGCCCTCAAGATTTAATTTATCTTAAGAAGAGTAATTTACTACTTGTGATGTGTACTGAAGGCTTCTGGTAATGTCCTGTGCCTTCAAGGCCCTGCTGTCATCGTGTTCCTGTGCTCTTAGTGGCCTGCACTGTATTGCCCTGCTTTTCTGCAGTGAACTCCAAGGCATGGCTTCCGGATAAAATAACTCATGTTCCATTAGCACAATGTGTACATCCCCACTCTAGGGTCACTGGATAGTTCAATGTACAGAAATAATGGTCGGTTAGGATGTGCATAAAGACAAGCAGAGAGATAGAAATAGATACAATGCTTTCTTAATGTTCTGTTATTAATATATCTTTGTTATGGCAATATGACCGCTGTGTTACCAAAACTGCTTTACAACAGATGCAAACTTTTAACCAGGCATATGGGTTGATACAGTGTAGAGAGCTCTTTGAAGTCAGAGGGTGAATAATCGAACCAGCTTAACTTTAAATCCTCTCAGAAACCACACAGTTTTTCGGATCAAGCAACTACAGTTTGCTTTAGAATGATGAGCTTTTTAAAAAGCTAAATCTAAAGGAAATTATATTACTGTTTCACAATCTATTTTTCTTTTTTCTCTTACACATACCTCATGTACATCTTTGTGTCTTGGAACATGGGTTTGTTCACTGCCTGTCCAGGGCTAAACAACAGGATGCCAGATTCACAGCTATTTACATTGCTTGACTCCCACTGCCTGCCTAAATGTCAATTATAATGAAACAGAAGTAGAAACATGGTGGGGAGATATTTTTGAGTGAGCTTTCTAGATTATTGTGTTGTGTTTTTCACAAGTGTTTGTCATGTTTCATCACAGTGTCCAGTAATCAGTCTTATCCATCTTTTGGTATTTCCCATCAGCAGTCTGTTCAGATTCTAATCAGCTTTTAAACACTTAATTGTATCCATTTTAAACATGCCTTTTGTATTGATGAGAAAAGGATGTTTAGGGTGAAATGAATACACGCAGAGCCCTACAGAACATGTCCCTAGTTTGGGCTGCTGCATTATCCCTCCGTGCCAGTCCCAAACAGTCTCCCTGTGACTAACATTGCCATGGCCTGATTTACACACAGATTTAGTATCTGCAACTCATTAGCATATTTAAACTTCTGGTTGGCTCAACTCCTTTGAGAAATTGGACCTAATAGCATTCTACACAGAAAAAGATATAAGTACTTATTAACCTGTAGCAATTTACCATAGCATTTATAAAGATATGAATAATGTGCAGAGTCATGCACATCTTACTAATGCAGACTGAATTATTCATTGCAAAGCTGGGCAATATTTTTATGAAATACTTATTATGGATAAATGTTTTCCTTATTCAGTACCTCAATATATGTTTGAATAACACTTTGCAAATAATTCTTGATGCAAATGTTGCACTGAAATATTAGCACTTTCCTCCTTTGAATAGTTATTTCCAAATCAATTTCCTTTGTGCTATTTATTCATTACAAATGAATAAATGGTATTCATGGAGCTTGGTTCTCTCTAGGCTAATAAACAGACTTGGTGTTAGCCCCTGAGTACTTGCAATCTCAGCTTCAAACCTGCAAGCTCTTGCACACGAGTGGATCTCTATGCTATCACGATGTTTCTGGCATCAACATGGAGGTAAAAGATACACAGGAAACCAAGGAAAAATGACTCAAAAGTTCAAAATATGAAGTCATTGCATATATATCAGTTGATATGTCCTTATTCTATTGACTGTCATTCTTTATGTTGGTTTTGATCTCTCTGCCCTGTTCTTCTTTTAATGCCTGAATACACTCAATATCGTATTTTATTATCTATTTCTTTAAGATTCATCATTTTCTGATCAAATGCTGCTCTTGCAGGACTATAAATACATAAACTCTATAAATAATTCTCCAGCCATGCAAATATTCTCCAAGACTTAACCCCAAGGCATGCACGTGGCTACTTTTGCCTCCTTTCCTTTAATTTCCAAATATAAACACATGATCATCATGAACAAAATTCACCTTTGTCACCAGTGGCCAAAACAGGACAGCCCTGGCATTTCGTGGTGCAAAACCTTATGGACAGCCTGCACCTCCTAAGTTTCAGGAAAAGTATTTCTTTTTATAAATTATAGACAAGATGTGCTGTTTACTGTGAAGTAAAATGTGTCCAGTGATTCCCAGCTCCTGGAGGCACAGGCTGGCTTGTGTCCATAATGATCAGGGCTCCCTCCCTCTTAGAAAGGTCACACTCGCATAACATGATGGCTCTCCTTGTTGTGAGACATCATCATTACTGTCATTTTTACTATTATTACTGCTACTATGCTAATGCCAACAACAAGGAGCTGGCTTTTTTCAAATGCGCCGTGTGAAATGACGTGGTGGCTGTGCTGCAGCCCTCCGGAACGAGGCTTTTACAGGTCATGCTGTTGGCCTGGCGTGGGGTGTGCAGGAACATGGGGGCTCTGGGGTGGCACTGGATAACCAGCCAAGGCGATGGGGAGTCACACCTGGCAGAATTAGGAGAGACATTTCAAAATCATGCTCCTGAGCCAAACTGAAGTGCTGGTGCAGGTGCACCCTACAGTGTGTGCACAGATGTTACTCTCCTGCAGCAGATCCAGCTCCCTTCTGTTAGAAAGAAATGCTACTTAAAAAATGCTTCTAGCTGCAAATTGGCATTACTGCTTCCTCCCAGTAATGAGGCTTTGGCAAACCATTTACTAGCATTACAATTTACCTGCACTCAGCTTTGCATTTGCGTTTGCTGATCACTGCAGCTGAAGCAAAAGAAAATAAACACATTGAACACATGCACACATTACTTAAAAATAATGCACACTACTATGTTGTCCTCAAAATAAATAAGAAAAACAGAAAGCAAATTCACAAAACAGGGTCTCTGTCTACTCTGTCAGCTACTTAAAAGTCTGTTGTGGTCTCTGATCAGCCAGATCAAAGTCAGATATTTATGACTTTGTAATCTTTGAACATAGAAAAATATAATTCATAGCTACTTTTAAAAGACAATGTTGGTGTGTTGAGAAGGAAAAGATAATAGCAGCACAGGTTCTGGCCAGATCTAAATCCCAGGTAATGCTGTTGGAGAGAGAGAGTGGATTAAGATAGGATCCTGTGGTCCAGTGACAGCCAAGATAAATGGTGATTATCCAGTTCTAGTTTAGGCAATTTTCCATTCACCTATGTCATGTCTTTTAGAACAATGACCATAGGAATTGTTTCACATTTTTGTTTACTGCCACTCTTCTGCTGTTGCCTTACAGATGAAGGCTGAAGCAGTTACCATCATGAAACAGGACCATATGGCTTCAAGATCAGAAACAAATTTGCTAAACTCTGACTTTATTATTTTAATTCCTATCTTGATAATGAAACAAAAATGAGAACAGAATTTAGCCTAAGAGATGAGGTGTCAGAATAATTTTACATCTTGTCAGTAGGTAATGACTGTAATGGTATCTCTTACTTAGGTACCTTCATTAACAACTTAATGGTGAGAGCATGTTTTAGCGATTGTGAACATGTGGAATACTCCATGTTCTGGGGCAAAAGATTAGCTTAATGAGGAGAGAGCCAATTTCCTGAAGAAGTGCCTTATATAGTTCCTGCTTTTAAAAGAACAGTAACATGGACAATTTATCATTACAAGGTATAAAAACACTTAACTTCATGGTTTGGTGCATTTATAGCACTCCTGCAGAGGGGAGAGAGATTAATAGATTTTTCTCAAGTGGTAAAATAGGTGGAAATCTGTTCTTCCAAACCCTTTTGCTCAGTAGAGAAACATTCATTACCAAGAGATTGGGTTCAAAGAGCAAACTACCACTTAGCCTCTCAGTCACTTCATGTTTCTCTACACGTTCATTACATTTTTAGGCACCTTTGAAAATGTGGCCCACAGACACCCAAACCCTGTGAATAGAGCTTTGATAAATGCTCATATCTTTCAAATACAATGTACTTTATTTTGTTACGGGCAAGTAGCTTTAACTTCAGTAGTCAAGAAACAATAGCAATAACAAAACCTCAAAACAACAGTGCTGAAACCTTCAGCAGAAGTAAAAAAGCTGCAGCAAGGAACAACCATGAACATTATGTCATCTAGTCCATCTGCCAACAAATGATGTTTCTCTACAGCCTTGGCAAGCAAACCTGGTAATTGGGCTTGCCAAAATAAAAACTGGCAAGAGCCTTAATACCTGACGTGCAAAGAAAAGAAATGAGTACAAACCTAGTATTTACTTTGTCTGCATCTTTTTCAGAATTGAAGCAGAAAGGCTTCAGTGTCCTTGAATGTTCATCCCCAGGAAAAAGCCGAACTAAATTTGCTGTGTCTTGGTACTTGACAGTTCATGCCATCTTGCATTTTTCCAGTAAGTTTAACTAGAAAAAATTCTACAGGGAAGGTTTAATTTTCTTTTCCTATTTACTAAATATAAGATACACTATTTAACAGCCTACATCTGCAAGTTATGACAACTTACTGTAATATAAAAAGACTGTGAGTTTAGGGAACTGAGATTTAGCACATTGAAAGATTATAGTTTTAGACAGTCTCAAGCTCTCTTACAGTTCTGCACCAAAACCCTTCTGTCTCTGAGCTCTCAAGCTAGCAGCCCTTTTCCAGTGCAACCATTCTACTTCTTGTTGGCTCAGAATAACACTTGCATAAAGAAAGTGGATTCTGTCTACAAAACCATATCATGTTAGTGGTCCTCTGTTATACAAGAAAGATTAAATAAGCTGGACAGACATTAGACAAACATTCCAAATGGAAGATTTTCTCATCCTCACATAGGAGTGAAGTTACATGAGACACTTGGAAATTTGGATGGCAGCAACTAGTTTGGTGATGAATACTTAACTGGACAAAATACTTTTCCCTATAACATTAATTTTTGTTAATGCCAGTCACCAAAAAAACCAGACCAAATACGGGATCTTTAGGCTGATGGTGCACAAAACCCATTGTGCTTTTAGGTCAGGGGGACTGGAATGGTGACTGCCACTCTCCCCAGCCTATGCTGGGCTGGCACATACAGCACTCTGAAAATCCAGGTAGGAGCCATGGCCAGCATGTAGCAACTGCTCCCCTGCCCTCTTGGTGGGATAGCCAGTGCAGGGCTGCTTTGAGAAGACAAAAGGACATCCCTGGAAGGGCTCCTGTATTGAATAGAAACCTGCCAGGCACCTTATGACCAAATCAGAGGAATAGGAGGAGATGTATAAAATATGCATTATTTGATCCTTCTCAACTAGTAGACCTTTCTGGCTAGCTAAGCTTAGCTTTCAAGACAGTTAGACTGACTACTTGGGGCTCTATTTAAAACAGACTGTCCAGAACTTATGATGGGATAAATTCATGTAACTCTGCTGATTTCAGAGAAGCTGTTGCAATTTAGATGAACTGCATTTCCAATCCATAATTAAAAACTGTGACTTGCTTCTAACATACACGCACGTGGAAATGTTGTAATTTCAGTATTTTACTGGAAAAGAAATGTTACAGGTGATTTATGTCCTATAGATACACAATAAATGTGTAAAACAAATGAATTGATATTGCATTATTTTCAACTAAATCTTCCTTTTTATAATACCTAAGTTTACATGAGCTGTGGCACCACATATTTGGACTTCTCTTCACTCCTACGCTGCCACTTTTGGTTATGAAATATCAGAGTTCTCAAACACCAAATAATTAATTGATTGTGGGAAATTTGAACAAAAAAAAATATTTTCCCAATATGAAACTGCTGTTCTCAGAGAATCAATAAGAAAGAGAAAATGTTAGATCTATGTCCATAGAAGAAAACTGTCTGAAAAAAGCATATATTCAATATTACCATGCACCTGAACCACTTGTCCCTTCTGATGCCCCTGCTTCACTTCTTAGCTAACTCCTACCCATTTACGGTGACTGCCAATAGAGATTCTCACAAATCAGTATTATTCCACCACAAATAGTACAATCATGCTAATTTTAATTACCTAAAGATTTCAAAAACATATTGCTTGTGGCTGGACTTATACAATAAGGCTTTTCTACAAAAAGTGATGTTATTCTGTGATTCCTTGAATTAGTAAACAAAACAAAGATCAGAAAATTATTAAAATAGTTTTAATGGAAATTTATATTCTCCCAGCAAAAAAGCTGCTTTTGAAGAGTAAGTGATCAAGGGATGCCAATGAATGAGAAGCTGGCTCAGAGACAGAAAAAAAAATAGAAATATTTGGTAATTTTTCTACGTCACATAAGCTTGATTGCAAAATACTCTTATGTACCATAATAAAATCAATCTGTTTTGCTAAATTTATTAATGAATGAGTAATGAGAGAGTACAGAAAATCAGCATTTTGTAGGCAGGAAAAAGACCAGAAAAAAAACCCCTCAGCAGAATTTGATGAAACTAGAGAGTGGGTCTGTTAATGAAAATGCCCATAAGGATTTATATTAAAACACACTGCAGACCTGAAAGGGGGTATTCACCCCCAATATAGGTTTAAAAATCCTGCAGAATTGCATTTGTATCTGATCAGGGAAGCCAGCAGGCTCTGCTCTCCAGAGGCTGCAGATACACCCACTACAGTCTGGATGAAGGCATTGGGTCAACCTAAGCATGACCATATCAATCAAGGTGTCAGGTTGCTCAAATATTTCCTTCTCTTTCTTATGTACTTCCCACCAAAAACATAAAACACTGACATCGCCTGTGTTATAGGTAATTTCTGTAGCAAGTGGCTAAAACCCTATTTTTTTCAAAATGATGCAGACTGAGACTCACAAACTGAGAGCTGCCTGAAAATAATATACACATCAAGCCTATGGTACCATTTGCGTGGCCAACAGATACCACACAGTAATAGCAGTGCTGTGCTGATAACTTTTTTCCATTATTGACCAAACAGAACTCTTTAGGGACAGAACACGGTAGACACCTTGGAACTACCCTATTTTTTGAGTGGCAAACTTGGCACAGATAAAAGTCATGCCTCTTAGAGGAACGTCATTCAGTTCTTTCTGAGGGACCAACATGCTGCTAAAGGGCCAAAGCTCCATGGGAAAAAGAAAATGGCTCAGCTGGCAAGACAAGACACCTGCTGCATGTGCCTTACACCAGGCTTTAAGCAAAGCCAGATCTCTGACAGCAGTTTCTGGCCAAACCCTGTTGACTCAAAGGGTATCCTGTCCATCTGTGACAACTAAATAATTCATAGTTGCCGCAGTGTGGAGACTTCATTTTGGTCTTATTAGTAGATGACAGCAACCTTGGGCCAGTCTCCCTTTCCCTTGGTTTGACTCTCATTAATCAAGCCCTCGAGCTAGATACTAGTTTTCCTACCAGCACGGCCTTGGCACTTAAAAACCCAGTATTATACATGGCAGATGTAACATTAGGTGAACCAAAGAATCTCAGCCTGCAACTCAATTCACCCTGTTAATTCCAGGAAAAGCAGTCATGTCCTCAAAGTCTTTGTGCTTTGCTGAATTCCTGAAAAAAAGTTCTCTTTCAGAGAGAATGTCAAGTGTTATCCCCACTGGGCAGGACTTACTCAAGCTCATATGCTCATCACTGATCTGCTGCCAGTGCTCGTGTGAGTGACCGCCTGCCAAGAGGGACACGAAGTTCACATCTGACACACAGAGGCTTCCCCTGGATGTTCTCTGCCTGGCAGACCACTGCTCTTTGGTCCTCAATATTATTTATTATCATCAGAAACAGGGCAGGGGAAAACCTCTGAATTTGTGATTTTCCTTAAATTATTTATACGAACGTTGAGCAGAACAGAGTAATTTTTAAGCTAGGGAATCACTGTTTCATAGCTGACAGCCCGTGAACCCATCCACCAGGGTGGAAAACTTTTAACAGCTGAGTTACAAAACACGCGATGAGTTTATGACGGCATGATGGATGCACACACTAAATGACAAGAAAATAAAACAGCTACAACACGATCTGTATTTTACACATTGCTTTTCATGGAACCTGTTCATGCAATAAGAAATTTATATTGCATGCTCTTTGATAGCCTGAACAGAAACTAACTTAAAGGAAATTACAAAGTGCTAACAAATACTGTAAAGATGGAAAATTGTAAAAGACACATGAGGAGATACTTCTGTGCCAAAGTCTATAGAAAGGGGTTTTTTGATCATAATGAGAAAGATTTAGCAGTCTTTTTGCTCTCCATAACCTACTTAGTAGAAAAGAAAGTGTTAATTTGTTTTTGGTTTTGTGTTTTTTTTCTTTTCTAGGAAGCCAACATAAAAAGAAAATCAAAGGCGAAATAAGACTTGAGAAGGAGGCAGAGGGGACACTGTTCCACACTGCTGAAAATAATCTGTCCAAGGAAAACCCGATTAGTGCTTTGTGGTTAGGCCATCCACCTTGTGGGATTACTTGGTTTCAGTCCCTTATGTCCCAAGGAGTTAAACACTTTCCACATTAGCTATAATGAATATGATGCAAATGTTCCTTGGATTGCATGATACAAGTAGCTGAGCCTCCATCCTGTTTAACCTACTGTAATACTCCCTCTGTCTCTTCCTCTTCCAGAGCCATAATTCCTAAATTTCCTCCTGCATCATGACACAGGGACCCCCCTTCATCCATTTGTGCCTGCAACCCCCTTTTTCATATAATCTCCAGGAGATTATGGTTTAAATCTACAAATCATAAGCCTGAAGAGACGATTTAGCACACATCCATATCCTCAACATGCACGCTAGCACATTACACAACACATGGGGCACAATGTCACCTCCTCCAGCCACGTGTTAAAAGGACATCCCAGATCCCAGTGGCAATGGGTTTGATCCTAGCAGTGAAGCTTCGGGTGGCTCAGAGCACAGAACAGCCTGATCCCCTCCACAGATCCAGCAGCAGTGACCAAGTGGCTGAGCAGGAATCTTCACTGGGCGGCAGCAGCACGACCAGGTCACTTCCAGACCCTCGCTGCATTCTGCCTGCCAAGGAAGCAGAGGTGCTCGTGCTGGGGTGATGCACCTTTCATAAATTCCAATTTGTATCACATCATCAGCCATGCCTCCTGCTGGTTTTAGGCAAGCACCTCTGTTGGATTTGGCCATCAATATTGGCTCTATCTATACCATTCAAAGCAAAACTCAGTAGAAAATCTTTAAGATTAAAACCAGAGCAGCACCATGAAACAAAACTAGTGCACGGTAGGTCTGTTCTTTTCCAGAAGCTTTCATATCCACAGTTTCAGCTGAAGCCAACACATATCCAACACCCATAAAAAAACAGCTACGGAACAATTATTTCACACCAGACATCAGATTGGGAAGTCCAAGGTGATGATGTTCAGTAAAAGGAGAAAAAAATTTAGACTTATCTGATCCCGGAACACGCACACACACATTTTACAGAGTTCCAAGCTGCATCAAATCTGCTTCCAGCCTCAGAATAAAAGAAACTTCAGAGACAGCCGTGGTAAAATTTGGGAAATCTGTGCTACAGGTAAACTTCCCTTTGGTATCTCCACATAACACTTCTTCAATGCAAGCAATTTTTTTATCTGGATCAAGGAAATAATAAATGTGTGCGCCAGCTGAACTGCTTGCTCAGAACATGGCACCACGTTTGGTTTCTTCTTTTCTGCTCACTGCATAAGCAGAAAAAGATCTGGTCACCACGTGACTCTAGAAGAAAATGTACCTTTTTTGATCCATCTATTGTGGGGTTTCAGCAGAGATTTTTTCTTTAATACTAACTGAAAGAAATCCCTAATATGTAGAAAATCCCAATTACTCTTCTTCTTATTCAGCTCTCAGATAATTTTCATGGCTCTACATATCCAGTTCTGCTGCTGGAAAGTAAGAAAAAAATTGAAAGAAATGTTTTTACAGTTCAATTTGCAATTGCTGAAGCATGACTTCAATCTGCAACACATAAATTATGTTCTGGCCAGAAAAGCAAAAAAAAACCTTTGCCTTTTCACCTGTTTCAGAGGTGCAAAGCCATCATACACACACACCAAGTTTTCATCCAGCCACCTGCAACTGTGCCACAGCTGTGCTCAAATATGATACAAGCAAACGTTATTAGGATCTCTAAATTGTGATATAAAAAAACTACCTGAATTTGTAACTTCCATAAAATGACGGATTCAGCATTTCCTTTTATAAAATGCTGCCATGCTTAATGAAAACTTCAATAAAAAGTTTGTCTGGTTCCTGATTTGACTTTTTTAATATTCAGTACGATATCTTTAGGTTAAGATGAAGAATGGAGAAATCAAAGGGAAATAACTGTTATGGGATGAACACAATTTTCCAAATCACTTAAAAGAATATATATAAATAATAATCTTTGAGATCACTGGCTTTTATTTTCCAATGGCAACTTCTAACCATCACAGGCATATAATGAATGTCTGAACATTAAGAATTTATGTGTGCTGCCTTAGATGAGCATAATTCTCAACTATTATTAATGAGGAACTATAAAACACACTTCAAGTTTTATGCCTAAATTACGTGAAGTTTCCAAAACCCATAAATACATCTGTCTATGGGTATCTACAGAGAATTATATAACACGCTTTTAAAACACAGTCACTGAGGCAGTGAAACTCATCCCAAATGAGAAAAGATCTTACAAGGAAAACTTTCTACAGAGTAATTCTTCCCTTGCTCTGTTTTCTGAAATATTTATATAGATGCTTCCAGTCTAAGTCAGAAAATGAAGAATAAAAAAAATGGGGAAAAAAAAGATTTTTTTTCCAAAACCAGGTTTGTTATTTACAACATGGCTTGATCTTAATTTTCAATCTTCCCTGAGAAATAGATCCAGTATTTCATTGTATAATAATTAATTTAAAAATAAATAGAGCTTTAAAATAGTAATGCAGATTTATCTTTACTTTCACATATGTTAAATCTCTTAATAGTTACTGTGGTGTAATTTACTAGTTTTCAGTTCTAAAATTCCACTTCCGCTTTTTTTATCACAAATTATGGCTTCAGTCTTAGCCAATTCACATTGATATTGACAATTATATTTGTGGTAACAGAACTCTGCAAAATTCCATTTTCTCTGGCTGGAAATAAGTAGTAAGTAGATTTTTTGGATTAGCATACCTGGTAGAGCCAGTGTGGTATTGAACTACCACATGTTGCTTACTGCAAGTTGGAGAGGGAACCATCACATTTGAGTTTTCAACTCCTTTAAATCAGGGGCTGCTCCAGTGAAATCTGCAGTGTCAGTGCAGTAACTGCTTGCAGGGCAAAGGAGTGCTGAAGAGGAATTGGTTAGGGCAAGTGGGCTGAAGCAGAAGCTTTGTGTTACCTGCAGTACCTGGAACACGCCTGCATACGAGGAGCTGGGAAGGGATGGAAAAGGTGCTACTTGAGGAAGTAGCACTTCCTCACTGCACTGGGAAGATAACCCAGAAATCAGATGCAATTGGTTACAGAAGTCATTTGCAATTCTGTGCACTGTACCTCTCTGTAGCAACATCAAGACTTAGAATATGTAAGGAACATGGCATTATTGTCCTTGGTTTTGCCTACACTTTTCTTTCTCATTCCAAACCCCTCATTCTTGCAAGAGTCATTCAAAATATTTTGTCAAAAGTAAGTGTTCTTTTCAGCAGACAAAACCCAATAGACCCCTCTGCTTCTGCTCAGTGGCAGGTGATTAAAGCCCATCTATAAAGTTCTCAGTGTAACTGGCAATATAAGCAACTTAAGGAGTCACAATTCTCAAAGCCAGCACACGGATGTGCCTGAGCTGAGTCAACACCAGTAAAACAGCTAACAGCTCTGCATTATTTATCATTTCTCAACTCACAATACCTCACACCTAGCCAGAAGTATATGAAACACCCTGCAATTTTCAGGAACAGGAAACAAGTTTCTAAGGGCTTAAAGGGAATAGCAGCATCTTAAAAGAGACAGAGGCAAATTGAGATCAAAAGTGAACAGGGTGCCATAGACAGCAAATAAGAAATACATCTTTTAAAAAGTAATGCTAAATGGAAAACTCAAAAGTAACATTCAATTATTTTCTTGTGGCAAAATAATAAGGGTTTTAACCACAATGCCTATTTTTCATGTAGTCAAAAGCATTTTTCCCTGAAAAAACATGTAGACTAAATGTAGCAAAACACAGGAGAATTGAAGCTGCTGTGGTCTTTGGAAGGTAAGTACTGTAGGAAAAAGGAGGAGGTGCAAATGAAAGTGCAAGCAGCAAGTGAGCACTTAAAAGTTCACAAATCTTCCTTGAGCAAGCTAAAGCAGCTTGTAAGATGAATCAGCAGGCAGAAGAGGCAATTAGAGTAACAGAGCAAGAGGAAATGGAAAAGAAACAGAGAATGAAGAAACAACAACATTCCCACTGGAAAATTTCCAGCATATGATAGAAACAAAGCTTCCAGAGGTCAGCAGGTCTGCACTAAACAGTTACTGGATAAAAGTTGTTTGGATACTGCATTTCCTTTCTTCATGTTCACTCCATAAGAACTGCTGGAACTGTGAAGCTGGGATCAAGCTCACAACATCTTATGTTTTCTAAATACTCTTAGTCACCCTAATGAGATCTGCTGTTTTGTAAGACTTCTACAGGAGAAGTAGTTTTGCCACACACAGAGGAGGACACAGCTTCACCTGTTACTCATTTATATTGAAAGAAGCTGTTAACACCTTGACTACATTAACAAAGTCTGCTCCTGCAGACCAAAGTAGAAAGTGATTCTGAGAAACCAGGTCAGGACTGGAAAACAGACCAACTTTCCAGATCATGGAAGTTCAACCATGGGAGCAAAAAAAAAACAAAACAGGATAAAGTTCTCCAGTAAGCATGATTTGGGGGACAATTATTTTTTCAAAACAAGCACAGAGCACCACAAATTCTTCCTGCAGTATGTTTTTCCTACAGAAAAACTAAAGTAGGGGTCAAAAAAACATACACCTGGGCTGGCCGTGTTTTTCAAAGTGAATTTTTGGACACAAACTGAGTTTTTAAGAGCACTCTTTCTCTCAAAATTGCAGACCTGGATAGATTTTGGCAAACTTGGTCCTACTGAAGAGAGTAAAAACTTCCAACTGCAGAGACATTTAAGTGTTCATTTCTGGCTATGAAGCTTAAGAGTTTGGCTTGTACTTTTCCAGATGGGAAAACCAGACTGGTTTCTGGCCAAATTTTAGTAATTTTCTCCACTTTATGGATTTGGCAGTTTGAGCAGCCTGAACATACTTCAGCTTAACAAACCAATATATTCTCAGTGAAAAAGATGCCCAGCAAAACATCCATAAGCCATTTCTCAGTGCCTTCAGTTTGTCTAACATACCAATTCCTGGAGAATAATGACATTGTTTTTCTGTTCTGAAGTCTGGTTTTGACAACAACCAAATTTCTCTCTTCCTGAAGGTGTCCTCCTTATTCCAAGATCTTAAGTATGTCTTCCTACATAAGCATTCTTCTGCTTGAAAGGCATTCTGCCTTTCAATAACATACACTTCCAGCTGAGATGAGTGAAATCAAGGAGGGGCTGGATGCATGGAGAGCAGATTGTCTGCAACTTATTAATTTTTATATTAATGTAATCACACCTGCTACATGGGGCTTTTAATGAACAGAAGCGGATAACAGTTGCAGGATATGGCCCACATGCTGCACATAGCAGTACTGACTCCTTGATGGATCCTCTGCATTTGTTCCTCTGGTGAAAGCCACCTGTGTTTCAGTCATGGTGATTTGATTCATACATTTGAATTCACACCCACGCAAGCCACACTTTGTCACTGTGGTTGTTTCACAACTGCTACAGCCAAGGGCAAAACGACAGCAGTAGGCTCTTCCCAGCATCACTTCTCCCAACACCACCAGCTTTCCCTGCAGGGCAAGAAGCTGCACAGCTCTGCAGTCAGCTCTCTCACCATCTTATCTGTCAAATTTTGGAAACCACTTTAATTTGAAAAGAGGTGATAGCAGTGCTCTACTGTAATAAAAAAGGCTGTTTTCTAAAGGACCACTACACACCAACTGAACCCCTCTGGACAATTCCACGTACTTTACTCACATGCCACCTGGGTGGAGATTTTCCTCCCTCTGACGCTCCTGCTCCCTGTAAACTGCAAGAGAAGCCAGATACCCCTAGCAGCTGATTCAGGAATTGCTGTAATCAGGTGACCTCCACAGCTTGTTTGTCTTCAAGAAAACTGTCCAGCTCTTAATCTTTCTCTTTTCTGACAACTTTATGGTTTTACCATTAAACAAGCTGAAGGTATCTCCACAACGAGAAACCACAATTTTTAGGATAAAGAAATATGCGAGCCAGGCCCTGGGGTACATTTCTTGCACTTCAGTGGGAATTCTGAGCAAAGCCCCCAGGTGACCCTCATCTCCTGCAGCATCACCCACTAAAGCTTTATGTAGCAGCAAGAATTACATTTATATAAAAAAAGAAGTTACAAGGATCATTTTCTTTTCAGTTATCTAGAACATTCATGATAATAACACAAATAAACCAGTCAAGCAAATCTCTCTTTAAACTAGATTTTATCTGAATTTAAACTAGCAACTCATTTTGGTCATTTGCTACTCATATTTCTTTATCCTTTAATCACTTTACCAGACAGAGAGCTTCATTTCTTAGATAGCATCCATTTTTATGAGAGCTTATTATTTCACTGACACCTCTGCTTTTATGGTTTCTAGACTTAGACTTCTTTTATCCACATCTCCTAGCAATTGCTTTTTGCTTAACATTTTTTGTTGCTTTTCTACACAAAAATTTGTACAAAGTCTGCCTTGTCTGGGCAGCAAAAGACAAGCCAGCTAATACTAAAACAAGTTCTTCAAATTCCTGAGATTTTCAGCTTCAGAGCTGTGGGAGGCTGTTCACTGACACAATTTACAAACTGATTTGTTTGGCCTTTTCTGAGCCACTGAATAAACTGGCTTTTCCATGTCAGACCATTCTCAGCATGGAACATTTCCACCTTTAATTCTGGGGTGCTTGCTTCTAGTGAACTCTCAAAACCAGACCATTTCTATCACCAGTATGTGGAGTTCATGTTTGATTTCAGTCATAGTCCTACCTACAGAAGAACATTTGCAGTATAATAAAAGACTTTTCACAAGTACTGTCATGGCCATGTGTTTGAGTTGTGCTATTCTTACTTGCCAAATGGCATGGGTGATCCTGCAAGCAACAACTACCTGGCAACACACACACACAACAAATCTTTTCCAGGACAACCTGCACATTCCCAAAGTTCAGGGAAATCTTAGCAGTTGTGATTGCAATTCCCATTTCCCCTATATTGACACTATGACACTATGCTTGACTATGTAGAGATGGAGGTGTGTAAGCCCTTGGCAAGAATCTGTCTTTGGAAGAACGGGAATGTGTCTTAATACTAGCCAACCCTTCCCAACCAACACCAATGTGCCACAGCAAGTTCAGAGATGGGTAAATGGGACACAGCATTTATAGATACGTGGAGCTTCTTGGAGAATTCCACTGTAAGAGTCAAGTGAAGTGCACAACTGCAAAACCCATTAGCATTACTGGGGCTTTACACCCTGAGAATGTCAAATAACCACACTAGCTGCAGGCATCTTGATGAAAAGCAACAGTAAGGAGTGGTAAAAGACAAGTGGATTACTTTAATTTAATTTTGTTTAAACTGCTACTTCTTGTAAATCTCCAAGAAGGCCTTGATTTCCTCTCTGCACTCTTTATGCAGCAGCAGCTCCATCAACCACATAAACCAAGGGCCAAGTTGTCCCTGAGAATATTTCATGGAGTTTAGACTTGTCTGGAGGACTAACAGAAGGATGAACTGAACTCACAGGCTATATAAACCAGGAATTATATCCCAGTCTTGAGTCACTATGTCACTCTACCAATAAACTTCTGTGATGTCTTATACTGGATGCACCTGGAAGACAAGTCAAATAAAATTTAGCCCAAAGCTTTTAAAGACCCCTGCCTAGAGGTAAAGTCTCTTTTTATCCCACAGACCAGGAAATTTTATCGAACTCTTCCACCAAGGACACAAAACCAATAGCTTTATGCCCTAAAGCCAGAAAAGCACCAGAGAGGCACCTCATGACTTGATGAGGACAAGTGCAAGCAATAGGTGATACTTCAGAAGCACATGGCACAGATTACTTCAGCAGAAACTCAAACATCTCACATGCATGGCTTCAGCAATGGAAAGCAACAGCAGTGCTTCAGCAGCCAGAATATCAACTTTACGTCACCGTGTGATTCAAAAGGAAAACAGAACTCAGAAATGCTTTGAGCAAACACAGGCATGACAGCTCTTACTGTAGCAGATGAAGAAAGGACAAAGCCAGGGCAGAGAGGACACTCAGCACAGCTCTGACTGAGAAGACACAAAATAATAGAAGTTGCTGGTAAGAATGATGACAGAGATGAGAACAGGAGAACTACTCTGATGTCACCAGGGAGAGCTACTGGAACAGCAATAGAAACATAGAAAAAGAAGGAACCACAAAGGTTGAGAATTATCACCTTGAAAATCAAGGTGAGGCTATAGTCGAAAGTTTACTGCCCATGCACTACAGACCTCTCCAGAAGATTAGAAATCCTGGGCAAAGCTTGGCCTGCCAGACAAAATCTTTTTAAGCCAGTTGGATACAGGAGAATGATTTCCTTTGGCAACTCTTCAAAGACCTCACCAGTTTCTGAACCAAATGCCAGACTTATGTCTCATACCCTGCCTTCATTGACATAAGAGGTGACGTACATCTACCTGTATCTTTAAAAGAAACAAAAAACTATACCAAAGCAAGCAGAAAAACCTTTTCTCAACATACTTATCCCACCTGTGAGAAAACAACCAACCCAGGACAGTCCTGTTACATACTACCAACTCCCAGGAAACATTCACGGTGACACTGCAGTCACCATATCCTGGAGAGAGCAGAACTTGATTTAAGCAAATGATGCAGGTGCTGGTAATAATCTGTCTGTACTGGTAGGAATTCCAGCATCACCAATGTCTCCTACTGAAGAATGGTGATTGCAGCATAAGAATATACAGGGTGCAAGAACTTACAGAACAGAAACAGCCTGTGTCTTGATACTTACGTAACCACACGATACAGACTGCCCATTTTTTAAAATATCTTTGTGTTGTTCCATAGGAGAAACAGCAAACACCCCAGTTTAAACTATAATGATCCCAAAACTCTCTGTTGGACTTGCCCCTCTCAATTTGCCAGACTGAAATGGCAGGAAGGCAAAGCTGCACAGAACAACTTCCAGATTAGTGTGAAAAGTTTCCCTCCTCAGCAGTCTTGTGATTTGAGATGCACACAGAACTGAGCACTTTGGAAGCAAGTCTTTAATATTTTAAGAGAGAATGCTTTATTCAGGAAACGTGCAATAACTCTTCCCAAATTATATGCAAAAATAAACCCCAAAATTCTAATGAAGATACAGAAGGAAAAAACAAAAGCAGCACAGCGGTGTTCCAAAATACATAATTCACAAGTTTAAAATTCAAGCACTACCATCTGATGCCTGGAGCTCTCTTAAAATATTAACAATCAAAGTCCTCCGGTAAGTGTATGGGGTATACTTTATTCTGAACCAGTGCCTTGGGAAAAGGTTGCCACTTGGGGCATACACTTTCATCCCTTGTTTGCCCATCAGACCACGAAAAATCCTGTTGCGGGACAAGATTTTATCATAGAATTCAAGGCCACCTCTGGCGTAGTCCTGGGAAAGCACGGCTGCCTTCCTGTCGGCCCTGCAGTCCAGGTGATAGGTGACGGCGTCGGAAGAGACACAGTAGCAGAGCAGTCCTCCCATGGCAGTGACGAGGTTACAGAGGCCACGGAGGATCACAGGGCCCCTAGATAACCTCAGAAGCAGCTTCAGAGCTCTCCCACAGACAAACGTCCCAGCCAAGCAAGTCGGAGCCACAGCTGCACTTGCTAAAGGGCTGCCATTCTGCAAGTACATAACTTCTCTGGCAATGGCAAACTTCTGAGCTTTAAGTGAAAATGTGAGAGCTTCCTTCAAAGCCACACCTTCACTGCTCTCCCAATCTACTTCCTTGCCATTTATTACAACAACATGGTTAACTATTCCTTTTTTATCCTCAGCTGTGCTATCAAAATTAGGCGGGATGCCCACTAAACAGCCTGCGGGCAGCCAGGGAATTCCAGCGCTCACAGGGTGGAAGCCAGAAGCTGCAAAGGCTCTGTAGGAGTCAGTGGACTTCACACCAGTATCTTGAAGGACATCCTGAAACACACCACAGAGCTTCTCTGAAAGCTCAGCTGGCTGTCCCTCTGACCAGCACTCGTGCAACAGTTTGAACGTCTGCTCAGGAAACATGTGATAGGAAAGGTTAGTGCCAAGCAGTCCCACACAAGAAACGGCCAACACAGCGACCTTGTGCTTCTTTAGCCACACAGATGCCTTCCGCAGGAACGTCACTGCCATAGTCAAATCCTAACCTGTTCATAACACAAAATCTGGAATTAAAGTGTGCACAGACAGGTTTGTCATCTCTCTAGCGCTTAAAAAAAACAATCAAACAACCAACCAAAGCAAAAAACATGAGAAGAAGCAGAGCACAATAACCAAAGAAACATTCTTTTACATTAACAAAACACAAAACATCTTTACAGAGGAAGAGCTATGCAATAATTTTTGGGCCTTGCAACACAGCACAATTGATATGAAGAATTAACATCTCCCTTTCCTCCAGTAAATCAATTTACCGCAATAAAGACAATACTAAAGCCACCACACTTCCTCCTCCCCCAGCAATCAATACACACCCTGTATTTACCCAACATACATGTCTAGTCCTTGCTAGCACAATCCTACTCTTGCCTTCCATTATACAGTCTACAGATAGAGGTCAGAAAGAGCCAATAATTAGATCAGTCTATGCCAACCTCCTCTAAAGTACAGCTGCGAAAGTTTTAATCAGTAACCTGAATACTAAATTCAAAAAGCTGAGTTTGACTACAACTTTCAAAACAGGATCACATTTTGATTTGAAAAATTTCAGGACACAGAATTTTCCTTTAGGAGTTTGTTCTAATGGATAGTCAAGCTCACTATTAAAAACAACCCCAAACAAGAAAAAAACCAACCAGCCAAAAACCAACAAAAACCAGTATGTGTTTTTTTCTTTTCTTTCAGATTTCAACTTCCAGGCAGCGGTTCTAGCTTACTCAGCAAAAAGCTATTTTCAGAAAGCAGCATGCTTTCAGAAGTTACTTTTAAAAATTTGCCTCTGAAATAGTTTCTCTGACAAATACTACAACCAATCTAGAGCAGAAACTGGAACATAAATTGTTTCAGGGCCAAAGACTATGTTACGACTCTTTAAATAAGCAAATAAACTTAAAATCTTTTAAACCTGCCAACTCATTCAGTTCAAGAGTCCTGCTTCCCTCGGGAAGCATCAGTTCTTTTTATGATCCAAGCCATTTTATGTGCTCTGCCCTGGAAAGCTCCAATCTCTTTTAAAAAAAAATTCCACTGGCTTCAGAATTCCCCTCTAGAATGATGCTACTATGAAAATATAAAAGTGAGTCAGGCACCTAAATCCAACAGAAATCAGAGAAAACTGGATGCCCCTCTTTCCATGTGCAGCATCTCTTCTCTCAGGGCTTTAACACACAAGCTTCACAGAATCTTGCTGCAGCTGTTAAAGACATGAGTGTTTCCAGCTGTCCTCACAGGAAGCTGAGGTGGCAAAAGGAAATTGTGCTTTGATACAGCAACCAAAGTCTTAGTGTGGAGTACCATCAAAGGTGGGTCTCAGCTATGCTGCTGGGCTTTCTATGGCAGCAGCTGAAGCAGGGACATATGCTCTCCTTCCACATGTGCTGAACAAGAACTTCTCACAGAGGGGTAGA
>VZTG01006781.1:2106597-2187526 GCA_013397845.1 Melanocharis versteri
GGGGGCGCCGTGCGTGCGGCGGGGCCGCTTCCCCTCAGCGCGGCCCGGCCTCTGCTGCAGTGCCGTAGCCCGGGCTGTGGTGCACTGACACGGCCGGGGCTCTGCCGTACTGACACAGCCCGGGCTGTGGTGCACTGACATGGCCCGAACGCGGCCTCGGGCGGGCGGACCGGCCGCGGGGAAGATCCGACCCGCTGCCCGTGCAGGCGCAGAGCGAGAGAAACGCACCCCCCCGCAAAGGGCAGCCGCGGCCTGAGGCGGGGACTGCCGCTCTCTGCCCGCGTCGTAGATTAATTCTGTGCGCTTGTGTTCTGTGCTGTAATTCCCAGTGTTCTTCCTGCAAAATACTTTACATCTGTGTTATTGATACAGCCCTCTCCACTGCAGGGCAGGAGTGCTTGCCGGGAAGGCAGCGAGTGGCAGAGCTGGCATCCCCTCATGTAGGATGTGTTTTCTCTGTCATCCCTAATGGGAAAGTAACACATGCAGGGATTTTTAAAATTTGCTTTACAGTTACTGTTTGCTCGAAGCAGATGCCCAGTGTAGTTTGTCAATAAGCCCGTGTGGATGTGTTCCACAGCCGGGGCACTCGGAGAGCCCTGGAAGGATGTGAAATGCAGAGGAGCTGGGTGGCGGAGCAGCATCCTTTGGAAGCACTGGCATCCGAAGGCAGAGCTCTGGGAAGTCCAGCCTTGCCCCTGGGGTGTGCACTGCTTGCAGGGCAAGAATACAGAATAACTTTTGGCCAAGTTAGGATTTTATTTAGGTAGGGAGAGTAAAAACTTGGGTTTGTCTCATTTATGGGAAGTTTGCACTGATGCTGGGTAATGGTTTTAAAATGTCCCTTCACACCAGGCGGTCACAAGGTAATAGTTTTGCACTCTCCAAATGGAAATTGTGCTGGGTAGTGGGTTGAGAGGCAACAGAATAGAAATAAAAGCAAGCCGTTCTTACTTTCTACTTATGATTAATTTTGACAGATCTTGCTTTCTTTGTAGCACCCCCCGATTGAAGCATTTCTTACCGGTAAAGGTTTTAGTTCCCAGATATTTTAGCATGACATTTGAGTTCACATGAAAGGATTAAGATCATAAACTGAATACTTAGGAGCTCTCGCTCAAATTCATGGGGGTTTTTAGGACATTTCATGAAAGTATCCTAATGAAGATATTTATCCTATGTTTTTCCTACTAGATAATCTGATTTTCAGAAATGCTAGTGCTAAACAGGCCTGGCTAGGCATAGCCTGTTGTGAAGAGAAGCTGGTAATGACAACCTTGGTTTTAACTTCCAATAAACGGGTTGCTAATTGCTAAGAAAACACATTCCTTCATGACAGGGCATGGTTCTACCCTTAGGTTATGGTTTTATGTAGTATGGCAAGGCAGATGAATAGTTTGCTGCCACCCAAAGGGAGAAGTCAGAGGAAAGATCCCACTTTTTTCACCTATCTCCCTCTGAGCCACTTACGTATTGCCAGCTCTGTCATCCATCAGACCCTCTCATGCACCATGTTTACCTCACTATTAGCAGAAAACATAGTAACAGACAAAAAGGCATCATTTTCTGCTAGGTTATTAAGCTGAATGGGAGCATTGAAAACTCTGAGACGTGCCAAGGCTTTAACAAGGTATGAGGCAGCCAGAGGAAAAAAAAAAAGAAAAAAAAGAGCTTCACCTCCCTCTTTATATCAGCAGAGAGCTGTTACAGTCTTCAGTCTGCAGCCTCAGCATGGAGCTTCATCATCTGCTGAAACTTACAATTTGTAAGTTGGCATTGATATTCATACTTCATGCAGATGTACAAAGAAAAAGTGTATGTAGGTGATGATGGACAACAGGCTCCCCACTAACTGAAACACACAGAGACTCTCAGGCTTTTAAAATCCCTCATCAGACTAAGACTTACTTATCCTACTGGTGAACACAGAGAGAAGGTTGGGTGGGTTTGTGAAATCTGACTTTAAGAGGTGCTTCTGCACCAGCTGGAAAGACCTAGAAAACAAGGATTTCTTACACTAAGCCTCAAAAATCTGGCATTGCATTTTTACTACGGTTTCTCTTTAAGAGATTTATAATAAATACGATTGGGAAAAAACAGACACACCCCAGCTTTACTAATCACCGCGTTGGCATGGTCCTGGTTTCAAGAAGCAGCTGTTACACCAAGGAAGGTGGAACAAGACCGAAGTGCACACTGTTTCTGATGGACATACACATCATTGTAGTCAGGGATCCAGGGATATGGACCACTTTGAAATTAGCCTGCTAGGTGGTGCTGTAGGACATGCTCTGCCTTACTCATTCAGGAATATGTTCAGTTCTCTTGCATATTTTACCATGACAGAGGTACCTACCATCATCTGCTTCTCTAACTTACAATCTATGTGTATGAAGTCTTGTTACTACTTTAGGAAAAAGGCTGACATTTAAATACAGAACTGAAAATCATTGATTTTGCACAATCATTTGTGTGTCTTGCAGTCTATTTTGCTCATGTGATTTCCAAAGTGGAAACGTGAATGTGATCAGTCAGTGAGTGTCTGCCAGTCTAAGATATATATGTCTCCCCTTGACATCTTCTTCCTCTATGGAGTCGATTTATCTGATTTATCTGCCCTTTTATGCAAGTTTTTCCATAATCCATCCTCTAGATATGAGTTTTAATGGAGGGTAGTATGAACCTTATAATTTTGGCACAAATTCATGCAACACTGCATGTCCCAGGTGTCAGATGAAAGAGACATTGTAGGAGTCTGGGATTAGGAAAATACACTGTGTATGTCTATAGAGTTGCAGTGATAGCAGGAGGAGAGAGATTTCAAAGTCTGCAGGACACAGATCATCTGCCAGTTACCTATGAATGCAATCATGAAAACCAGGGAACTAGAGTGTGGACATTAGGGGGTTTTACAAGACATGAAGACAGAGAAGTCTGATGAAGAACAGAGGAAATGTTAGAGGGCAAAAAGATCCTGGAGTGGGATGTGTTGGCTAATCTGGGTAAGATCTTACTGTGAAGGAAGGGTATGACCTGTGAGCCTGCTGCTTGGTGCAGCTCACTTGCCCACTTTTCAATATTGCTGAGTGTGGTGCTTCAGTAATGAACATGCAGAAGCAGTGCAATGCTCTGAAGCAAAACATAGGCCTGGAAAGTACCTGTACTAAGGTGACTTACAATGGCCTGTGCTGGAACTACTTCCAACTCGGCAGAAGGCAGGAGAAAATGCATTGGAAACTGCTGTTTTAAGTGACCTTAATGTTTTTGACAGGTGCCAAAAGGTTGAGCCTGTTCCTACTCAAATAGTCATCTTACTGCACTGAAGGGGAAGAAGAGCTTGTGGCAAAATGGGCTTTCCAGCCTGTCATTCTGAGCAAGATGCCCATCTCCAAATAGCAGCAAATAGCACAGTGACAGTGGGATTGAAGTGTACACAGCATTGAGCAAAAGCTGAAGGTGCAGCTCTTCAGAACTCAGCAATTTCTGTTGCTGGAAAGGGAAGATATCAGCCAATATTGATTATATATCCTTGCACGTCCCATTCCCACTGCTTCTCTTATAGTCCCATCCTAGATGGAACATTCACACTCACCAGCTGATGGGGAATACACCTGCAATTTTTGCCTGGGCTCAATTAGCACAGGTTAGAAACCACATTTTCCTTTGTGTATTGGGTTTATGGACAAGGTTTGGCTGAAATGGCATTCTTATGCTGATAATCAAAGCCATGTGTAAGAAGCAGCAGAAAAAATAAAAGTTCCCATCTCCTTGTTAAACCTCTTGTGTTGAAAAAGATGAGCTATTTACAACTATTTTTCTTATTCTGGGGTGTGTGCATGTTCTTAAATATAGATACCTTGTGTTTCCTCTCAAGATGGGTGATGTAGACAAGCATAATAAAGGATAAACATTCAGAAACACTGCCATGGAAAGAGAAGAGGGAATTCCATTTCTGGTCTCAAATCAAAACTTCAAACCCCAGTATCCAAGAAGGATTAAAGAGATGACTAATTTTGTTGTTGGTATTGGCAGGTATATAGATCACAGTAAAGCAGAGAGTCTTTAGAGGAGCTGGGAAGATACTTTCTTCCTAATGTATCACAGCTTGGAACTGATCAGGGATGAAAAACTAGTGTTTTAGAAGGCAGCAAAGAGGCTGCAAGTCATTTGGATGGCTACACAACTCTGGGACTGACTTCTCTTTCCAGAGTCTTTGAAGTATTGATCTGTTGATCCAGAGCTGCCTAAACCTCAGACAGGCTCTCTGTGAGGGCAGGCACAGAAAAGGGAAAATATGCAGGTTTTTATCTCTTTGCTGCCGCATTTTCAGATCTGGGGGCTAATGGTATGAGCTCCCTCACCTCTATCTGGATGTACCAGAAGTTGATAAAGAGTGAGCACCCTGTGAAGTAAAAGAGAAAATTCTTCCCTCAAGCAGGACTCCTTTGAGTATAATCATCAAAAAATCCTTGATCTGAATGTGCTTTGCAATCTCTGCTGAGGGTAATAGACACACATGCACTTTGGGAATATGGTTTAGGGGTGGCTATGGTGGTACTACATTGATGGTCTTGAAGATTTGTTCCAACCTTGATGATTCTGTGAGTATCCAGGTGAACATGGGTGCTAGTGGAAAATCTGGATACTTGCAGCAGAGAGCTGAGAAGCAAAACCACTTGCAGATTCTGGTGAAATAAATTCATGCTGAAGTCTGTGGTTCTGCAAGTAGTCTACTGCTATTTAAAACTGCTTCAGGTCTATCCTCATTGTGCAGACAGACCTTATACCACAACGCATTTTACATTGCATTAGTTGTATTACATTGTCTAGTTGTATTACAGCCACCAGTGTGATGTCGTTTGGTGGTATCAAAAGAAAACTCACAAACATTAGTTCATTGTCTAGCCTGGGATTTCTTGGCAGTGCACATGAGCCAAGCTGTTAACCAGGATGATTGTTCACTGTCTATAACTAATATAGCCTTCATTTTTAAAGGCTCTGGTCCTGCAATTAGCTAGCTCTCCTAAAAGGAAGGTACTATAGTGAATTAAGATGTCACGTCTTCATAATACAGCTAATTAGCACCATTTCCCTTCAGAATTGGAAGAAGTGTGTCTTGGGAGGGGGAGGATGCCAATTCTTAGAAGCAGTTCTATAATATTTAACAGATTTAATCATACTGTCTAACCTTGGGAATATTTAAAGTTACTACAAAGGTAATGATATTTGACAGCAAGTAGAAATTGAGGCTGTTTCACTGAGTTAATCAGCCTAGGTGGTCACTGAGCACTGCTCCATGGTGGGAGTACTTCACAAATGCTGTGACCCTCCGAGGAGGTCCTTATCACTGCAGATAAGGATGATTTTTTTCTGTCTCACTAAAAACTGTGGAAGCTACAAACAGAACACAGGCTATTCTAAAAAAACAGTACATACTACTGTAGCAACAGTCCAGAGATTCCACTGTGACTCGAGTCAGTTGAAAAGACATCCCTGTTCTAGGGAAGAGCTATTGCTAGAAACTACAGAATTAAATAATGAGAAAATGCAAGATGAAAGTTAAAGTGAGATCTATTTGGAACATTGGATTCCAATTAATTCAATCTGTTTAAGACTTGCCTTATTCAGTGTTATTACCAAAGCTCAGATCCACATCTTTACTGTCTAGGAAAAGGAGACTCATGCTGATATTAGTAACAAAAGACCCATTCTGTTAATGCAGGAATCATTTTCTTTGCCACTGGAAATAAGGCATTTTCTTTATGTTACCCTACTGATTGCCACTTTGCCCAGTGCTTTTCTGGGGAGCTGGAGACTCAGGCCCAGCTTGTTGAGTTTCTAATTCAAAGATAAAAGATACTTGGCTACAGTTTTTTTACCTGCTCTCAAAGTGGAATCTAGTTTTTTTCCCAGTCAGAGATCTTATTTAAAAATACTTAAGAAAAGGTCATCATGAGAAGATGGGATCGTGTGTAGCTGTAACACACAGCTTTTTTCTTGGACAGCATGTTTAACAGGAGAAAAATAACAGCTTCTGAGTGGGAGCTGATCAAGTCTTACACAGAGTGTGTGAAGCAGAGAGCAGCTACAGTAAACCAAAGCTGTTCTCCATAAACCAACTGCCCTGCAAACCAGGTGAAATCTGTCTGCTTTGGCACTGTGGTATGTCTGTGTGTAGGAGGGAAGGGGTCCAATCCCACACTCTCTTCTTGGGAAAACGTGTTCGGCCACTGAACAGTCCCGTGTTTCCACTGCATCAGTCACTTAAGGATCTTCCAGTACTTTAGTAAACTTTTTTGAGCTGTTCTTCAGACTGCACAGATCTCTGAGACGGCACATCTTGCAGCTTTATTTATGACTGGATCATCTCATGTGTGCTTGCAAATGAATTAAGTTTTGAAGAGATCCCCTCTTAGCTAAAATGTCTAAAGAAAGCAGTATCACCCAGAGAGACTCATTCCTGTTTAAGCAGTAAGTTTGATTTGAAAGAGACAGGTTTACAAACATCTCTCTAATCACGTACTAACTTTCCAGGTCAATAGCTTCTTCAGGATAGTTGCTAAAGTGAAATCTGAATACCATAATATCAAGTTCATTTATACATCTACTGCCACTCCAATTATATGTTGCTGGTGATGCCTAATGAAGTTGAGGCTACATACAATTTCCTACAGCTGGCTTGAAGCATAAGCATCCCAATCTGTGAAGGTAAGCTCTAAAGAAAGATGTTGTAAGTACGTTTTAAAATGAGCATTGAAGACCTACATAGCTGATGTAGTTGCCACCTACAGTCACACCAGAAAAAATTTTTATGATGTCTTCCAAGAGTTACCCAAAACTAAAATCATGTTCCAGATCTCAGTACTGAAAAGTGAAGGACCACAGGTTCAGTGTCATTTAAAGTGATAAAGCACATTGACAGTATAAAACAATAACCCTTCTGGATTTTTTCACAGCCTACAAATGACTCTACATGAGGAGAAACAACCATGAAAACCCAGACACAAACTTCAACCCAACCAATATCCTACGAGAGGGAATGTACATTGGTTTGCAGAAATCAGTTTTGTTTCAGAATCTATTGTTTGTATCAGTGGTGTTACGTCTTCTTCAAGCCTCCTCACAACTTACTACTCAAATCCAAAGTAGAAACTGTTGTTTCTTCCCAGCTGAAGGTATTCTCCACATTAAAATATAAACAAGGGACTGAGAAAGTCTGTGGATTATGATGAGAATAAGACGCTAAATGCAGATAAACAAGTAGGAAACTCTATGACAAAGAATATGCAAGGCAGGGACCTGTGACTGTTGAACCACACCTGCAAAAGGCTATTAGCACCGAAGTTTACATTTGTATGTCACAAGTCACAAGGGAAGACACAGGGATAACTGCTAATCCACATTCTGAAACACAAATTGTTAAATGCCAAGAATACTATTAATGAATGCAAACCCATCTCCCTGCTAATCTGGAGCTGATAACAGTGACTGATCTCACAATTGCATCTGGAGGATCACATGGGACCTGACAAACTGGAGAGTCAATCGAAAAGCTGGAAGCTGCATTTGAAGGAGCAGT
Organism: Melanocharis versteri; assembly: GCA_013397845.1. Classification (NCBI taxonomy): domain Eukaryota; kingdom Metazoa; phylum Chordata; class Aves; order Passeriformes; family Melanocharitidae; genus Melanocharis; species Melanocharis versteri. Next base: position 2,114,177 of record VZTG01006781.1, read on the forward strand.
CCACATTATCCATAAAAACAAAGGAAAGCTTAGCATGTATTATGATAACTACTTACTGGATAGCTTGTCATAGATAGTTTAGTGCTAAAAGCAAAGTCAGGAGCAGCCATATCAAGTGCTACAGATAGCCAAAGTGGTTTTCAGAGAAAAACTTCATAGATGAGGGACAACATCTAAGAACGACTCATAGTGTCCACAGCTCAAAAATAGAAAAAAAAAATTAATAAATGTATCTATTTCTGTCACATGATTTCCTCATGCAAAGTTAACAGATTTAAGCTTAGGAGAACTTTCAAAACAACACTGTAACCTGCAAGAGCTAACTGTAGCTTACAGATCCTCTGATACCATGATTTTCTGCACAGATATCAACATTCCATCCACTGAAGAGTTACAGGACAGGAAGACTGTTCCTGAGTACTCTTGGAGACCATTCAGGTACTTGTTTTTGCTCCATGCAAAAGAAGAACTGAAATGAACAATTCACATGGAAACGCACATACAGACAGAAACCATAGTGCAGGCAAAAGACCTTAAAAAACAAGAAAAAGTTAACAAACCTGTTTGTCCTTCAAGCCTGTCCTCAGTAATGTAGTAAGTCAGGAGCAGTGTGAAAAGCTTCATTTGCACAACAACCAGCAACAAAGGGAAAAAAACCCCAATATAAAATAAAAACAAAAACACCCTTTGTTCTAAAACAGACTTAATTCACTAGCAACTTCTCTCTCCCCCTTAAATGTACCCCAGGTTAAGTGATTAATCTCATGATCCAGGCCACCTGAGTCTTGTTTCCTTTCTAACCTGCAAATTTATAAACATTAAGGACCATTTCTAAAGATGTGAACAATGCTAGTCATTTTACACAAAAATCAAGACCTAAATTGTGTATATACTGTTGTTAGTGTTGGGGAAAGCCTAATAAAAACTCGAAACCTAAAAACCCTGTTCTGTTAATGACCACAAGGACAATGTAGCCCTGGCAGAGCTTCTAGCCAAAAAACATCTGTGCCTGAAAGGTTCAACCTGCTCCTTTCATCTTTTATTTGGCCACTATATATCTTACTTTACTCTGTAGAGCTGTCTTTGGTGCAAAATGTAGGCTATGTGCAATCTGAAATAAAGCTGCTTATTGCACAGAGGATGCCAGAATTATTAGCTCTGAATTTTAATGAGGAGATGCTTGATTTCTATTCCACTGGGATTGCAGGAAGTAAGATAATACGCATGAAAACAGGGCAGGGGGAAATAAATAGAGTAACCAACTTTGTCTGTATAGGAGTTAATCCATTTAAATGGCTGTAACAAAACCTGCCTGCAGGTTTCTGTTTTTCAGAGACTACATGTTTAAGCTCTAACAATCTGCATTCCCAAGTTACTGCATGTCCAGGCAAGGAATATCAGAGTCAGGGTTTGTTAGGAGGATGTTTGCTGCATTCAGGTCATTGAAGAATCAATCTGTCTGGCCAAATTGTGCCAGATGGACACCACCATTTGAGCACTCATGCTACTACTCTGTATCCTGCCAAAGTATCTCAGGAGTGACCTAGAGAGCCTCTTTCTCCAGCGTGAAAGTCCGTGCTGAGCCCCTGCTGTCCACAAATACTGTTCAGCATCTTGTTGTAAGCCTTGTTTTGATTACATATGCTAGTAGTCAGGCTGTGACTAAACGGCTATTGGCAAAGGTGTTGAACTAAAACCTAAAGAAATGGAAACTTTCATTTGGACTCCAGTGGGCTTTGGATCAAGCATAAAGAGAATAAATGCTCTAAAGCAGATAAAGCAAAACTTCAGGTTTCCCACCCCGTCTAGTCTCTTGTAATCAGAGGTGCCAATCAGGGTAGTTCAGCTGTTAGATGCTATCAAATGCTATCTCAAACCAAGGTAATTATAAGAGATCTTCAGAAAAGGAGCAGAGAGAAATAAGTGCATTTTTGTTGACATAATCATTTCTGGATAAACAGCACACAGCTGAGTCTCAAATCACAATCTTTCCCAGGAGGTCACTAGGGCTGCATGTGCTCTTCGATGGTTTAACCTGGGGTTTACTCTGTTTTTCTAAGCAGAAGAGAGATCCGCTTAGACTTGTCCAAGAGATTTTTTCCTTTTGAAAACAGACTGTCTTCAGTTCTTCCTCATGCTGGTCTTGAATTAATACTAGTTTAAAGCAGCTGGGGACTTCATGCAACAACCAAATGTGTTCAGAGCACTAAACACTATTTAGATAATGTTGGACACAAAGCTCCAAAAAGTTGATGTGCCAAGTAAGATCACCATGGGAGGCAAGCACAACAAGAAATAGGATTATTGGTTATTGTTGCATTATTATGGATAAGAATGGTTTCAAAACTCATCTTGAATTCCATCTCAATTTCCTCTGCTTAATGAGGAACTTCTGTTCAATGGGAAATGCCTTATGATGATTTAAAAAGTTCTCCCACTTCACTCACCCATAATGCACACGTGGCCACGTCGCTCTTCCAATCGACCCCTGGGCATTTTACCTGTCTCCTGCACAAGTGGCCTCTTCCCTGCAGCACCTGCTGGGCTCTGTACCACTCATGCCCATTTCCATCAGCTGCCAGCCAGCCCTGGGCACCACTCTTCCTAAGACAGGCAGCAGTTGCAAGAGGTCGTTCTTACCTTCCACCTCTTGGAGGGTTTCATATGGCACTGCTGGTGAAAGCACCAGCAGACCAGGTCATCCTTGGCGCATTTCCCGGTGCTTTATGGTCCAGACAACAGGAAAAGGTGTCCCTGCACTTCTCAGCTAGTGAGTGAGAGGCATTTGTCTGCTTTGGCATGGCCATTGACTGGTACATGTGATGAGAGAGCAGGGCGGAGCACAGGCTGGCAGAAACCAGCATGGGCTGAGCCCTGTCAGTTCTCCAGGGCTGGTTTCATCTTGCCACCCCCAGTGACAGCACCTTACGCTCTGAAAGAGTTAAGGTGTTTGGAGGAGTCCATAGGATTTTTCTACATGATAATTATTCTTAGAAAGGCTTAAGCTTGATACCAGAGAATCCCCTGATGGCAGAGAGGGAGAAAGGGCAGCTGACAGAATGCCCAACTCTTGCTGTTTTTCATCCACCAAAGCTGAATCTGATCCAGTTCCCTGTGAAGGGCTGCTGGACAGGCACTCTTGACTAATTTTCACTCACCTCTTCCCAAGTGACTTTCTCCTTCCAAAGATGATGAGGAAATCATTTGTCTCAGCTGCTTTCTCTGGGAAATATTATCTTTTGCAAACTTTAATTTATCTTCATTGAAATGAATTGCTTTTGATTTGAAATTAGCTTCAAACTTGGCTGTGTGACTGGGAAGAGATTCACTGCAGTGCATAATAAACATTGTATCCTGTGCCTCTTCCATCTTCTAATATCTGTACCACAGCAAGACCTGGAAAGCAGAAACACTGAATCATCTTGGTCCAGGAGTGTCACTTGCTTCTCTAAGAGCAGCCTGCGGCGTCACACATATCATGTAAGAAGTGAGTCCATTCTTGAATGCACAGATGACACAACATGGCTCATTTAACTTGCAAGCTCAATGCTTCATAAATGATACTCTCCTCCAGGGGCTGTTGCAGGAAGACATCAGAGCAGAAAGCTGTGTTTCAGGCCTCTGTTTTCTAAAGCTTTGTGCTAACCCAGAAAGTTTCCTCTCCTCCCAAGTACGAATGATAGTTCGCTATAAATCTGTTCTTTCCAGTTTTGTACCCCTTCAGGTTTTATGGAAAACACCTCTATTTGACAGATGATGGTAAATGGTTAGTAGGGAATTCTTCTGATTTTGCACAGTACTCTGGGAGTCATTATCTTTACTCTGGGATAATGACTGGAGACCAAAAGAACACAGGCTTAGATTAGATATAAGGAAAACATTATTCACTGTGGGGTGATGAGGCACTGGAACAGGTTGCCCAGAGAAGCTGGGGATGCCCCATGCCTAGAAGTATTCAAGGCCAGGTTGGATGGGGCTCTGAGCAACCTCTTCTAGTAGAAGGTGGAGGGGTTGGAAACAGATGATCTTTAAGGACTCTTTGAACCTTAACCATTCCATGATTCTATGATCAGAGAGTTCATTCAAGAACTGGTATTGAAAGCATTGAAATGGCGCATCAGACGTCCTAAAAATGCCCTCTGGGTTTAAGAGAGCAAAACATCAACACATTCTGTCTAAACACAGCTATATAAATAATTTAAATTAGCCGTATGGGTCATGAACAAGTCAAAAATTAAAAACCCCTCCTCCTTATGCCATCCTGCTGCTCCGTGTTACAGTTCCTTGCTTGCACAGTAAGCCTGCATAGCTGAGACCAGGTAACCATTATCCACTTTGAAGGACATTCAGTAACTATGAGTAGGAGCAGAGTTAAACACAGGTATGAAGCCCCAGTTCTCTTTGTTTGAAGGCACTGTACATTTTAAGGACAAATTCTGAAGCAGAGAGTGCCGTGTTCTCTCACAGAGGTCACGACATCATGCTTTGGTATGTACTTTCCTGGAAAGTCTAATTGTTATTTAGAGAAAGTCGTGGGTACAGGAGGTCCTTCTACAAACTGCCACGCTGGGAGTTGCTTGTGAAACACCATGGTGCTTTCTGACCTGTAGTGTCTGTGCCCTTAGGTCCTCCAGCCTACTGCCCTCCAGGGGAAAGACTGACACAAAAATGTGGTTTTGAGGAACATACTTGGAAGTGCGCACTGTGCGCATCCCACTCTGATTGCCGCCATCCCGAAAGATCCTTGATCCTGAAAAATTTGCATTGCTATAACCTGAGTAGTGCACACAGGATGATGTGCTCTGTCTCTAGTATGTAGGATCAGGACAACTCTGCTGTCTTCTTGGCCTTAATTTCAGGTCTTTCTGGGCTTCTTTTAGTACCTTTTGGGTGTTACTTGATAAATAACTGAACTGGACTTAGCTCTCATGAAAAAGTTGGAGAAACTCTGTAACCCCTTAAGTGTATCTCTCTCTCTAATTAAAAATTCCCCAGCTTCATCAAGAGTCCAAGACAGACTACAGATAATTTTTTAATAGAGAAGGGTTCTGCAGTTCTGATAAAATAGCAGGTAAACATTGCAAAGAGAGAACAGTGACCTCCCTTCTGTTTTTTCTTGCAGCTTAGAGAGTAACAAATCTCATTCCACTTATTGCTGAGAACCTCCCTCATGGACTAGCCACTTGATCACACCACATCCCACATGCACGAAACCTTCTCACAGCAGTGACAGAGGAGGAGGAGGAGAAACACACCCAGCATTTCTTTACCAGCCTATTTCCAATCTCAAATTAATCCTGCCTGGACATCCCGACGACTAATCGGGTTTACTGACTCAGCTTTAACAAAACCTCGAGTAGATGAGTATCCACTTCATTAATCCTCTGCCTGATCTCACAGTGCACAGTCCTTAAAAGCAAGAAGGGGCAGACACATTTTGAAGACATTAAGCTACAAGCCGTTTGCAAACAGATTTTCTCTCTTCCTCTAAACAGACAAGTGCTCAGTGCAGCTCAGCATCCAAATTCAGGATAATTATAGTGACCTCCCAGCTGTCACCAACAGAAGTGCGGGAAGGCGGATTATGCACATGAAGTCCTCTGCAGCTAAAGCTACCATATGTCCAGGTTTCACTGGGCATGTTTCACAAAGCCAACTTTCTCCAGGCTGAAAAAAGACTTTGGCCATTTGTCCTGAACTCGTTTGTGGCTGGAATCCCTCCCAGGCTGGCTGATACTTGGACTGGAGCCATGAAGCACACTCAAATCCCCTGCATATGCTGGCTTCAGATATGCTGGAATCACCATGTTTGTGCTGCCCATCTGCTGGGGCAGAGCCTGAGGGGCCTTGAAAAGCCAAAGAGAAAGGGAAGCTTAAACCTTAGCGATGACAATTTTCATCAAGAGAGGGAAGTGAGAGCTCTCTCCTGCCCGCAGCTCCTGTGGGCAGCTCCCAGCATGGGCAGGAGTGATTTGGGGCAAGAGGCAGAGCCTGAGCTGTTTGACAGGAGGCTGCTTCTCCAGAGAGGAGCTGTGTCCTGCATCACTGCTGTGAGGAGTGCTCGTGGCAAGGCAGGGGAGGCAGCCCTGCCTGCACAGCCTCTCTGCACAGCTGCTGCTGTGCTGAATGCCCCACGCGAGGGCCTGGCAGCCACAAAGATCTTGTGACCCACAGTTTATTACAGCATCAGCTACCTCTTGATTAGAGAATGCTTCCTGCAATGCATCGCCTGTAGCTCAGCTACAGATTCAATAAGGTTTTTGACTGTAACTCTTGGGGTTTAAAAGGCAAACTGTATTCGTCCACTTGCAGAGATTTGTAGATGTCCTGCAGACTTCTTACCATAAATTGAAATCACCTCCCCTTGTCATGTCTGCATTGAAAGATTCAGGTTGGTGAGTCTCAACTGGTTTAATTCACCAGGAACTTTTTGAATGCTGAGTCTGGAGAAATGTTTGCTTAAGCTTATATAAAAAAAAGAAACCTATGCCAAGGAAACTGAGAAGAAAACAAACAATTAGAACAAGCAGAGCTTGACTTTTTCTCTCCAGTGAAACAACACAGACATTTTAATAATTAAGCAGTTTCATAATGTTTGTGGAGGGAAACGAAAGTTTATTGCTTTTGCTATTTCTATAGAGGCACAGGGCAAAGTGTAGGGGCTTGTGGAGGAGAAGACTTAGGGAAAGAAAAAAAGTGGTGGTGCTATAGGGGTGAAAGAACAAATCTCTAACTCCCTAGGTAATATTTACAGTACTGCAGTGGGAGTTCAGCTAAGGAACATATCAGTCAGGGTTTGGGGCCTCATTTGGTAAACCAGTATTTTTGCACACGAGGAACTTGAGTGAGTATGTGGTTTAAGAGAGATTCTTTAAGCCTAGCCCAATGAAAATTGGGTTGTGCAATTCTGACTCATATTTTAGGATCACTCATGCTCTAATTTAAACCAATGGGAATTTTTTATTGACTTGAATGAGAACAAGATTAAGCCTTTACTCCACTGTGATTCCCTTAGAGAATGTGGGACTAAGGTAAAATTAGCTGATGGTCACTGGAAGTATCAAAATCAAGTGATTCCATCTTCCCCCTTCCTCAGAAAACATATGAATTGGGAGAAACATACTTATTTAATTTCTTTAGACCGATGCACCATTGAATTAAACTCCCTCAGAGTTAGAATTAGGAAGATCATTCTTCCTTTGTGTCTATGCAAGAGAAGGGCAGATTTGATTCAAGACATACAAAGCTAAGAGATTTAAACTCTGCCAGTTCCTACATAGTGCTGAAATTGATACAGTATGTCTGGAATTGATTTTTCCTTGGATGCTTGCAGACAAATCTCAGAGATGTGTTGGTGCCTGCTCTGTAAATGAAAGAATGGCTGTAAATTTACAGATACCTGGTTTGTACTTGCAGCATTTGGGAACAAAGAGAGGGAAAGAAATCCAAAGCTTGAGCAGCAGATAATATGAAAAGCAGGAAAAACAGAGAGCAGCAACTGACAATTACATAGCAAATGTAAGAGCCTGCTCCTACCCCTTAGTGGGAATACTACACTGCTCAACATCAAATTGACTGAAATAATACATAGCATGGTTGGGGAAGACGAAGGAAATAAAATCAGCTAGATCTCAAGAGAAACTGGTAATGGAAATTTAAAATTTATCTAGCTTTGTTTTTCTGATATAATTTCAAGGTTTTGGTTTTTGTTAGGTTTTTTTTTTTTAATATATACAGTACGATAGAGCAGCTATTGCTGAAATAATTATTTTATTTTCAACAAAAGGGATGGCAGATCCAAACAAGTCACTTTTCAGATACAGAACTGCTTTACACATGTCTTCATTCCCCCACTGACTTTCTTGTACTTCTGTGAAGGATTTGTCTTGTTTGGGGGCATTGACCACAGGGCTCCTGGGGCAGGGTCAGGTGTGGAAGTGCTGATGGACAACTGTGTCTTGTGACTTAGTGCCACTGAATGCAGTTATGAACGGGCCCAGAGGGAAAAGTTGAGCTGAGTCCTTCTTAGATCCTCTCATGTCCCTCTCATTCATTCTGTGCTTGGCAGAGTAAGTTCCTGTGTGCACATTCTGGTCTGGAAATAAATATACTTTATTATAGAATAGGAAGCATAGGAATAAACCCTAATTTAGTAGCAGCATAGGAATAAACCCAAATTTAATAGAAGCTTGATCAGCCTCTCTTCAATCCAAAATATACAAAATGGCATCAATTTTTTTTTTTTTTGGTGGTGGCAGTGGTGGTAATTATTTTTAAAGTCCAGGCTTCACTGTGTGTGCATTAGTATTTTATAGCATAGTGTAAGAGGAATGCTTACTTGCTTGGCAAGAGTAGTTGAATCTCTGTGACACACTACATTACAGTTTCCCAGAAGCAAATCCACTTAAAAAAAGTTGGAGGGCATAACCACAGGAAAAAGTTAAGTTAGCATACCTGAACGGGGTGAAGCACCTGCAGGTGGAGGCTTGAACTCAGAGAAACTTCTTGGACTGGCTTTGCTGCCAGAGCAATCCTGATGTGAAACCACCTCCTCAGTAGCAGAAGAGCCTTGTCACGGGGGCAGCAATGAACTTTCTGCTGTGAAACATGATGAGGTGACAAAGCTGTAGGGAAACACAGATGTGCTTGCCTTGCAGCCTCGGTAAGTGAGATTCTGCTTTGATTGTAGTGCCAGATGTCAAAGCAATGGTGAATTACCAACCCGAGCTAACTAATGCGGGGGGTGGGGGGAGGAAGTGAGAAGTGCTGACATGTATAAGCATCATATAAAATGCACTTGCTCTGTGAAGGATAGGTCCCCAAAGGCCCATAGCAAATGCATGTACTTGCTTGGACAACACGGTCTGTGCAAGGATGCACATGCTTGTTCAGATACTTTATCTTGCAGGAGGGGACCTGCAGTGAAAGAGTATTTGAAGTATTTTTGTTGTAAGCATAGAAATACATTTGGGATTGGAGCGAACAGAGGTGGTAAATGAGGGTTGCTCACAATATTTACAGTGTTTATGCTTCTCTGGGGTAGGAAAGGGAGGAAAGAGTTGTTACTGCTGGCAGGGGAGGAAAGCAGAGGAACAGAAACCCAGATGAACACACTCACTTGTTCACGGTCCCATCAGTGATCTGTGGAAATAATAGAGATTATAACCCACATTAGGAGGGTACCGTCTCAACTAAAATGTTAAATGAGATGGGAAGAAAGCCATGCACAGAGACATCAAAGCTTGAGCAATGAAACCACAGACATGTTCCTGTGGGTTCGTGTACAGGCAGAGTTCCAGCATGGACCCTCCTAGATCTAGGAAGGTCTCCATCCCAGCCTTCCCTTCGCCCTGTGCAGCAAGCTGAGGTCCTTAATAGCATTTGTCTTCTCCCCTCATTTAATGAAATATGTGGGTACTCGATACATTTCAGATTCTATTTTCCTCCCCTATCAATTGGTTTAAATTTGGGTGATACAGCTGGCGGTGATAGGACTGGGAGAAGAAGGATGTGGGTGACACTGTTGTTGCATAAGCCTGTTTTCAAATGGTAGTGTGGCTAAAAACTGAGCAGTCTGGTGTCTTATACTGTCAGTTTAAAAAAGGCACCACCAAATCTCTGCCAATGAGGAGCACTACAAGGTGTTGAAATAGATTGTGATTTTGTCATCACAAATATCAGTGTAACAAGTAGCCATTCTAAGAGCGACTTTTAGTTGTTTAATTTAGGTATCAGCATAGTTTTTACATAGGGGAGGGTTTAGTTAATTATTAAAGCAGGTTCCCTTGCTGCATGTTCACCTTTGCAGAGAGATTTTATTGCAAAAATATTGGAGAAAAATTTTGAAGCCTCACGACCACCCTATTTTTCATGCCCTAATTATCTGGTCAAAAATCCTACTTTCCACTGAGTCAGTCTTAGCTGAGATTAGAGGAAATGCTTTTGGTTTACAGTGAGATATGAATTATCCAGAATGTACCCCGAGGAGAGAGAGTGAATGCTATTTAATATCATTAAAAAATGAGAAAGAGAAGCTCAAATAGCTTTTGTCAGTGGCATAATACTGTTCCCAAAGAGTTGTGACATCTCTGTATTTCCCAGGGCTAGAAAGGCACAATGTTTTCGTCCTTCAACTCCCCTTCCCTGCTAACAACAACCTTTTTTCTGGGCTATAATAGCTCCATATCCACTTCAAATTAGTTGAGACCTACTGGAAGGCAAAGCACTCACTAGGGACATGGAGTCTTTAAAGACCCTCCATCAGCAGCCTAGGGATCCTGGCAGTGCAGGGGTTAATCTGAGGCCAGGGAAAGTGCTGGGAAGAGACAAACTGGGGGAGTCTTGAATACGTGGAAAAGCAACAGCACAGAGAAGAGGAAGGCAGCAGCAGTGTGGGCAGGGTAAGGGTGCCTCACCACGAAGCAGCAACACCAGCCCTAACTGAGGGCAGTAATACTCAAACTCCTGCAGCAGAGTCCTGCAGCTGACAGACGCTTCCCAGACTCACACCCACCTGCAGTCGGGTCAGCAGCCCCTAGGAACCGGGGCCAGTGCCACATTCCTGTGCCCTGACCTGTCCTGATAGCCCAGATCAGGACCAGGCTGCCAGCCTGCAGGATTGCAGGTGTGCTGGAGGATCTCAAAGCCCCAAACCTGACCCTCCAGCCCAGCACACACACTTTGTCCCTCACACAGCACAGCATGCACTGTTTGTGCAGCCGTGAGCAGAGCAGCAACTGCTGTAACTACATTCCCAGGATGGAATGAGTGTCCTGCAATATGCTGAGCTGCACCCATTTTCTTGCCCAAAAATAGGAGGCAGTGAAGAACTGGTGCCAGAACCTCTTTCTCAGGAGTGTGAAGTCTGGTGCCACAATTAAAGACAGTATTGATTTCAGCAAGAGCTGCTCTCTGGATGCTTGACCTGAACGTGGGTGTTGCACACATCATGCATGGCCACCCCATATTCTCTATAAAAACATGCTCCAGCAAAGGGTGTATTCCTAGAGGAATCCATGTAGTGTGGTGGTGTGCATGGAGGATGTTACAAGAAAACTGGCAAGCACGAATGTCAGGGTATTGAATCTGTGTGAAATGTGTGAGAGAGCTGGGGAGAAAAGGAGGATGAGCATGTGGAGGAAGAGCATTTGAATAGAAATGGTGGAGCCTCATGCCCTTCCTCTGCTCTGCCATCCCTCCCTCATCCAGTCGGATTTACCTACAGGATGATGGAGGTGGAGGAAGAGCGTTTGCTGGAAACCTGTGTGGAGGCCTCTTCTGGCCAGTAGCCATGTAGCCTGTTAGCAGGAATACAGATGTATCAGGGGGCACAAATGTTACTTACAGAGGGAGCAGGTTGGTGCTGCTGGCTCCAACAATATATTTATCATCCAGCCTCAATGCATTGATGGACAGTGTATTTATTGTCCATCACTCCATGATGTCCCCATGAAGTGACATTTACAAACCATTTACATAGGTTTGTATGTTTACATAGGCACAGCCTGCCTCAACCCCCTGCCTTCCCCTTTGGGTGTGAGACTGGGAAGGTGGGGTGGCACCAGCTTTGTTACAGTTCCCCTTTGCACTGGCACCTGCAGCTGTTTCTCCCACCACTTCTGAAAGCTGTTGGCAGTGGCAAACCTGGGCGAGAGTCCCTGTGAGCCCCCCAGGAATCGAACAGTGTTACCAGAGTTCCTGCAATTAAACAGTGCAAAATTCAAGCACAGAGACAAGGTCTCCCCATTTCAGTGCCAGTTGCTAGGACATGCTTACTCCTTTCAATCAAATGGCAAATGAAGAAATAAGAAATCTGATTGCCATGGCTGAAAGAGAAACATAGATTCCTAGAAAAATTCCCAAGGCTTTTCTGATTCTCATTCACTTGGCTCTGCTCCCCTCATAAACTGGGCAACAGCTGAGTAATTGTGGAAGAGAATGGAAACTTAGATTACACAAAAATTTGCTTTGAGGACTCTGATTTGAGACCTATTTTAACCTAACCCTTCCCTTTACTTCATTTGCTTTCCCTGGTTCGTTTAAGCACATTGCCTTACCACTGCAGCGAGAACAAGGGACTTGCAGTGGGTTGAGAGGCTCCTGTTTTTTCCCTCTTTTGGAAATATCTCAGAGCAACCATCTGTTAGTTCCCACCAGCCTGGAGAGCTGCTCTGACAGCAGATATACACAGCATCTCCCTGCTCAGCACTGGCACTGTGAGAGGAGGGGATGAGGGAAGAGCTGTGGAGGGCTTGGGAGCAGAGCTGAGGGTTGCAGCTGGTGTGAACGCTTTTTGCTGAAGTGAAAACCCACCAAATGGCTTTTCTCTTCCACACGCACCTGAAATGGCTTGTTTGCTACAGTCAATAAGTAGAGATTTCATTTAGTGCTTTCTGTGAAGGAGGGGAGGGCAGTGTGGCTGTCTGACAGCCACCTGTGCAGATTTGGTGGGATCCCCAGGGTTAGTTGGAAAGCCTCTCAAGTGAGCAGCATGCTGTAGGAAAGGGGCTGCTGGTGGCTGTCTTGGTGGTGAACTGACAAGGGATGAGAATCACAACTTAATAATTTCTTGCATCTTAATGGGTTTTAGGTGAGAGTTTGCCAGAACAATGGATAAATAACATAACAGCAAAAAGCCAGTACCAAAACCAATAAGCACCAAAACAATGCTGAGTTACTGCTGTGTTTATAAGGCACATGAACAGTGAGTCTGCTGTGCAGGAGTGAATGCCACTGCTGCACATGAAATGTCAGAAATCAAATCCTTTATCCATCTATGCAAGTATTTTTTCTGGAGGCATTGTTGTAGTTATTCACTCAGGAAATTGAAATTTATGTTGCATTTTCTCTCTACCCCATAAAACTGCTTTTGAAGAGTTTGTAGCAATATGCTAATGGAATACAATACTTCCAAAATTTGATTACCAATAGTTTACCAACAGCTTTACCTAATGCCAACAACAGGTTGGACATCAAAAAGAGCTCATGTTTTATATTTCAAAGTTTTCCCCCTAAAGTTTTAGCCAAACTCTAGACTCCAATGATTACACCAAGCCTTTATGCAGTTTCCCTCCTGCCTGGGAGGTGATACCCGTTTCCCTCCTTGGCTTCACATTCCCTGCTCCAACTGCTGTGTGAACAAATGCAGATTACACCCGCTCATTTAACATATTCCAAGTCCTGCATCCAGATAGACAAAATTATCCTGAATTATCTTTGGCTCTAGGCTGCAAACAGTCAGCTGGTGCTGGCTACCAGTTGCTGGTGCTTTTGATCTAGGACTCGCACAGGTAGAGTCGGGGTGGCTATTGCTGTGCCCGGGTGCTATAGATGCCACAACTGAAGCCCAGATAGCTTTTTTTCCAATAGGAGCTGAGAATACACATGCATTTTATGTGGCAATATGGCTGCATATGGTCAGAGGCTCTAGGTAAATGCAATTTTGAAATCACTTTCTTTTTAATGAAACTTTAATGCTGTGGAAATCCATGGAGGAAATAGAGGAAAAAGATCATACTAGATACAAGAAAAGCTCACTCATATTTGATCTGTCTCTTGTGCCCTTTGGAAGCAGATCTATTTATTTGCAGCACAATCTCAGCTCCACTGAAGTCAGCAGGAAGTCTGCCACCATCTTCACAGGCAGCAGGCTGGTGCCTCGGAGGGCTGATCGGCTGAGCACGCTCTCCTCTGCTGCTGCAGAAGGAGCCACTAATGCGTGCCCTCGGCTGCTTGCTGAGCTAAACCCATTTATCTGAACCGTGGCAGCGTAAGAAGCAGTTTTAGTGATTAACCCACTTTACTGCTATAAAACTAATCAAGCCGCTGCTTTTTATTTACTAGGGGAGTCCGTTTTAAGTTCTCAGATGCTCCGTTGTAGTGGGGGAAGGTAAGTTTAAAATGGAGTATTGTATTCATTTAAGGAACAGGAGGGGAAGGGAACAGCGAGCGATCCTTTCCCTGCCCAAAGACTGACAGCCTGGCAGCCCCCAAAACAGAAAAGCTTTTGTTTACTCCTTTATGGCCACAGTGCCCACAGCTGTCAGGTCTAGTGCTCCCCTACTGGCCAGCTCCTAATATTAGGAAGAACCACTGCATCCAAGCCATCGGGGACAAGCTGAGCAGATCCATTAAGGCAGAGTACGGGAGACAAGCCAACAGGTCAGGCTGTGGTTCAGGAAGCTGGTTTCTTAAGATGGGAGACCCTGAAAATCCAGGAGGGTTAAGATGCTCAGCACATCTGTAAGGCTGTAGAACAGATCTTCAGTGGAAATAACAGTGCAGGAAAGCTGTCAGATGTTATGGAGGAGGGTGGTTGGAAGGTACTGCTTCTCTTTGAAGTGGGTTAGCAGCATTAAATGTGCACTTTAAAGATAAATTATCATCTGAAACTTAGAGAACTCACCTCCAACTGTCCTTTGCTGGCTGGGGGGCATGAGCAGCAGCTCCGTCCAGCAAAGTGCATGTGGATGGAAGGAGAGGTTGGGAGATGAGGAAGTCCTAAACCATGTGCTTAATGTTCATGTGAAAAAGTCCCAAGAGGTGCCAAGCTGAGTTATCCCTGCTGCACTGACAAACAAGAAGCACTGCTCTTCAAGTTTCAATAATGAGGCTCTTAAAGCACAACACATCGTAGCCTCTGGATTTCTAGCAAGAGCAGTTCAGACGAGCACCCATGGGAATTAACAGCTCCCTTAGGGCCACAGAGCCCACCCTCCCCCTGCTTTATGGCACAGAAGAGCACTGGTGATTCCTCTTGGCTGTAGATGGTGGCCTGCCGGAGGAGTTAAAGCTCTTTCCTCAGCTCTGGTCCAGGCAGACCTTGAGCCAGCGTCTAAACAAAAGAGCTTTGCCTACAGCTTCCCTCAGCCACCTTCAAACTGCAGCTCACACAAACAGTCCCTGGCAGCGACTCGGAGCAGCGCCGCTCCCGGGCACGCAACCAGGACCTGCCCTGCGCCTTGCCAGCCGCAGGTCAGCTGGTTGTGAAGTCCCCCTTCTTGCTCCTCATGTTTTCTAAAACTCAGGGCACTTCTCCTGCCTCCTTATCCCCTAGGAACCGTGACGAACATCTACTAGAAATATCAGTGAGACTTAACTCGTCAGAGCCACCCGCCGCACTTGCTGCCCCTTTCACCACAGCATTTGTACCAGCCCTGCGGCTCCTGTATTCCAGCTGGGGAACCATGGGCAAAACTAGTCTAACAAATACCGTCTTGAAAGCATTAAGGTTATTCCCAGGCTTGGGACCTTTCAGAGACGCTGCAGCAAGCAAGCTGAGGACAAAGGTTTGCCTTGCAGGGGGCCAATTGGCAAGAGCTCAGGCAGTAAGGCAAGCCTTGACCACAACTGCTGGGCCAGAGCGAGCCATTTATTAGCCATATTTGCTAATAAAATAAAATGAAATAGAATGAAATAAAAGGGAAATAAAATGAAATAAAACAAAACAAAACAAAATAAAGTAAAATAATCATTAAAGTGGCACAAAGGAGCAGTTAATAGCCCTCCTGTATTTTAAACTCTGGAAATATGGAAGACAACTGATTTAGACCCTCTGTTGTTCTGTCCCCATTAGCTGCAAATGTCAGCAAAACTGATGAAGACGGCAGTGGGAAAGCAGCTTTGTGTGTAACAGTAATTGGTTCTGAATTGCTTGACAATTCTAATAGCTTTCAGCTGACTCGGACAAAGGGGCAAGCTATGGACACTACAGCAACACTGAACTGAGATAAAGGAGTATGAAAAGGTGACAAATATATTATAAACCTTCTGAATGCAAAAAAAAACCCCACCATCATTTTCACAACCTTTCTCAGGTGTCAAGCAGGTGCCCACAGCAGGGGAGAGGAGTCTGAGGAGCACTGTTAGCACTCAGGAATTCCTCCCAGGAGCCATGGACAGGGTTTCAGAAACAGTTTGCCTAAAAGCAGCTGGCACATTGCTTGCTTTTGGGCTTTGAACCCAGGTACAGGCTAATGAGGCAATGGAAACAGAGGTGCACCACCACTGAAATAATCTTCCACAAGAAGCAAACCCACTGGGAGTTCGTGGTCCATGCTCCTGCACTGTCCCACTGCAACAGTCCAGTTCCTTGTTGCTGCTCCCTGGGACATCCCAAAGAGCACACCCTGCTCCTCACACCTCTCTGAGATATTTTTCCCGTGTTTTTCTCTCCTCTTTCCCATTCGTTCGTGTCTTTCATTCCATGATATGGCTTCTGAGCCAACTTCCCAGCTGCCTCCTTGTCCTCCATCATTTTTTTTTTGCCTCTTGCCATGTCAAAAGGCATTGTGGGATTTGGCTGATCTGAAGTTACACAGGGCTAGCTGGCAACCAGCCACCAGCAAGCAGAGGGATGGCCCTCAACTTTCCCTCAGTAGAGACATTAATAACTTTATCTTCTCTCCAGCCACAAATTTCTATATTGAGCTTATGGAAACAACTTCTCTTAGAAGCCTCCATTTGTCTGCCTAATGTGTTTATATGGACAAGAAATTCAGATTACCACAGGCAGACAGAGAAACAGGCAGAGGGACTGCATGGATACAATTGTCTTAGGGAGCTATGTTAAAAAGCTGGAATACTACATTTATGTATGACTGAAAAAGGAAATCTGTAATAAAATAAAGAGGTCTTTACTAGCTTCAAAAGAAAGATTTCTGGGGAGCCGACAGGTAGCAAATAGCTTTATGTGCATCATCTGATGTCTGGCAGGTGCCCCTAGAGAAACAAAGTCCATATTTCTACATGCTCTGTTCACTCTTTGGGAGACACTTCTTCCTCAAACTGACATTTTGGTTACATTCATTCCCTGAGGCATCTTACAGGAAAACACAGGAACATATTTGATTGTTCAGGAGGTACTGAACTTTACACAGATGACATTTGGAAACACAGAGAGCTCACGCCTGGGAGCTCCAACTGCTCTGAGAGAAGCAACACTGCTGGGCTCAGTTATTTAGAAATGTAAACTGGGGATGGCAGTAAGACCAAAAGAGGTGGAGAAGTTAGCACTGCTGGATTGCACTAACCTCGGCTGCAAAGTGTACTGGAATTTCACAGTAAAGTGCTAGAAGTGAAGGTTAGAGACGACTTTCGTAGCAAAAGCCTGTGTGAGGAAGGCCACCTTTCTTTGGCTGTCTGAAGCCAAACTCCAAGAGTGCCACTGGGAAAACATCCTAATGAACGTGACATGTAAATGTTATAGGAAACTCAGGACATTTCCAAGGTCCCAGTCCCAACAATGAAAATTAAATAATCAGTTATGCGTTTTGGATCATGCCTTGGTTTAACTGTCTGAGCTGAAGCAGAGGGTGAGGGAGGCGCAGATACTTCACCCCTTGTTAGCCCCTGCAGAGGCGTCGGTGTGAAGGAGAGCGGGTCCAAATAACAACATGCCACAGATGAGAAAATGTGCCCAGCCAGCCTCTACCCCGTGCTCAGCATTGTCAAACCACAGAGGAGCACCGGGCAAATAACCTGGCTCATGCTGCCAGCAGAAAGGACAAGTACATGCACTGCCAAATGCAGTCACGGGAGAGCTACAGCGACACAGGGAACAGAGACTGGGGACAGAGGAGGGAGTCTCAAATGTAAAGTCAAGATATGGCAAGTCTGTGTAAAATACACATTTCTTACCTGCACACACACACATATGGTCTCGTTCTCATTGCATCTTCCGATACATTCCCCTCCCCAGTAAAATCTCACCTCCCTTCTTCCCAGCCAGAGAGTGCAAATGGGTTTGTGAACCTTAGTACATCATTTACAGCTGCTGTAAATCTGGAGCAATGTACACTATCAGATGTGCAGGTTTCATTTATAAAGCAGGATTTATGGTTTTGCCCCTTAGATCTGCAGATGGGTTTTATTGTGATTTATGCTTGTGTCATGAAGGACCATATATAAGAATTACCTGATATTATCGAGGGACCTATTCTTTTTGGCCCTTATCTTTCTTCTGAAAACAGAGACTACTTAATCACTGTTAGCTATATACTGAGTACGGTGTCCTTTGTGAATTACCCATATCCCTGTTTTCAGTATTATTAGCTTGTGATGTTAGGACTAACCCAATGAAATAGTCACAGCACATACTGAATTGCAACTATATATACAATTTATAAATGGCTCTTTGGTGACTGCGTTGGTAAATTTAATTACAGTGTTTTTAAAAAAGACATTACATCAACATTAACTGAATGCCAGCCTCAAACTGAGGTATGAAAAAGGCTCTTTGGGTCCTCTGAGAAAAATATTTAGGTTTCTACTATTATTGTTAGAGGCTACACCTCAACAGCATAAATCACAGGGAAAGTTTCCCATTTCTGAGAAAAGTGGAAGCCAGATTTCTGAAGGCATTCAGCCATCTAACAACCAGTGATTTTAAAAGGCATTGTAACACTCCGGAGGATCTTGCCTGAAGAAGGAGAGTGACACCTAATAGACTTTCACAATATCCCATTTATTAGGCTCCCATGGTTTTCACCAGGCCTGGATACCCACAGGTACCTTGTCAGAGTGCCATTTACGTTTCCCCATGTCTCTTCCAATGCTAACACACCCCCAGAAATCTGACTGATAACCTGCTTTTCTTTGAAAGCTAGTAAGTCATAGGGTCCTGGAGATGTTTTGGTATCTTACACTCACTAGAATCACCTTTGATGGCCTGGGTCTAACGGCATAAAAAAGATAACCTATGCCCCTTAGGTGAGTTTGAAACATCTGCAGCAATTGCCAGGAGATGCTGCAGTATTTCAGCAGATCTGTTTACTCTCAGTTATACTAACAGCCAGATGAAGGCCCAAAACACGATGCTCCAGCATTGTGTCCTATTCTGTAAGTGCTCCCTGGCCATATAGGCCTGCTAGTCCTTTTCTCTGCTTTTGGTCCAGGAGAGATGGGAAATTTCTCCACTGAAAAACTCCCATAAGCCTGGAGCAAGGCACTGTCTTGATGAAAGAGATCTTTGAATCTCCTTTGAATCCTGCTTCTTGCTGATCCCAGCATTAGGAAACTATACAAAATGTGGCATGGCTGCTGCCTTTCTAACAACTGCACCTATGTGTTGTAAGAGAAGGGCCTGGGCGTGTTTGTGGCTCCAGCTGCACAAACAGGTCTTGACAGGGATTGGGCTTGAGCCCAGTCTTGGTCTCAAGCACCACAGACCCACCATAAGGGCAAACCTCACGTCTAATACACGTTCATCTAGATGAGAGGATAACTGGAGCAAGAGCCCTCTTCCCCCTTCCATTTCTACCTCAGCAGTAAGAAGCGCTCTCTGGGAAGAGGCTGGGGCAGTCAAAGGAGCAATCCCTCAGAAAGCACCAGGCCATGAGGTGTGGCTGATGGAATTCCTCCCACGTGCTCTCTGTTGGCCCTGACTGGTGAGAGCAGCAGCTCTTTGCAGTGCTGTCCCATTTCAGGGAAGGTGTTAAAGTGCTTTCAAGGAGCATTTTCCTCCCTTTGTCCCCCAGCATGTTTGTGAGAGCAGTGAGATAGGGACTGTAGGGAGTTCTTTCTTATCCCAGGCTCCCTAAAGCTTTTTGCCTTGCAGGAAAAGAACTTACCAGGCATACATCCCTGTTCTTGCCTTGCTTGCCATGATGGTAGCTTCTTCCTCACCCGTGGAAGAAAAGCCTCAGATTTCTGGAAACAAAGTTGGGAATTTGGATCAATCTTAAAGACTGTGGAGTGGATGTCAGGGTCTGATGGAACGGTTCATTTAAAAGAATTCGGTTTCAGGAAATTATTCTCATGATTTGAGTGCTGAGGGGTTTTTTATATCCATGTGAAGGTATGCGATGTGCCGAGACTTTGATCTCAGGTGCTGGCACAGAACCCACAGAGGGTGAGACATAAGGCACCGGACTTCACTTGCTGTGGACCATGTGTGGATGCAACCTCTAGGAAGTCCTTGTCAGAGCTGAAGAGCAGCCTAAGCTGCTGGGATAGGCACAGCCCTTTTGTCTGAGGTATTCTTAGTGCATGCCTACCAGGCTGAGCGTGTGCAGGGAATTAGGGAAAGAAATGTTAAAATTCTGGATCCCAAAGAGCTGTAGATGCACATGACATTCCTGAGCAGCTCAGCCTGGATGGGGTGGGAGCACTTTTAAGACCCTGAGATCAAAATGACTGTAAACATCTGGGGAGCTTTAAACAGGGAGGTATCTTTGGAGTTCATACACACTGAAAGTCTGGCAAAGGCTGCATTCAGCATCACAGTATTAGATTTAGGCACCCACAGCCCACTTCGGGTCTAAATCCTTAAGTAGTTCTAGTTCATAACACTCAAATTTACTTCAAGAATTTTCTTATGCTGTGTGCAACTTCCTACTGACTAGTCCATTTGCTTTCAGGTTGACAGCCTAAAGCACCCCAGTTTAGATACTTAGCTGCTAAGTAATATATATTTTTCATCAAAGCAAGTAGAAAACTTAAATGAGGTATATAGATTCTTACCAAAAATTCAGCTTTCAGCAGTTCTTGTTACATCCATTTAAAAAAAAAGCGTAGGCAGAAGTTTTTTAAAAGTGCAGAAACCAATTTCTTCTTCAGATTCAAACAGCAATTTTAGAGCTCCATGACCCATTTCTAGTATTTTCTATTACATCTCCCTATTTTTTATCGCACACAAAAATTTAAGAACTAAAGTCTCAGCCCCAGAGGAGCGTCCTACATAGCACAAGCACATGAAAATAAGAGACTGTGATGCGAGGTGTTTTGTAGCTTTCTAAATGGGCCTAGAAACATTTACAGCCTTAGCTAATCACATTACATTTGCTTAATTAATGGGAAGAGCCTATGCTCTCAAGCTGACAGGCTTTGATAGATGAGTACAGCTGCCCTGGCTTTCAGCAGCATGTGTGACTGCTTAATGGGAACAGGGTGGGGGGCAGCGGGGGGGCAAAGCAATGAGATAACTGTACTGTGTGCATACTGTTCATGCTTGCTCTGCACCTGAGATGGAGAGGTAGCCCCAGTCCCCGTTTGGGTTAGCTGTACCTGAGACCCCCCATCCCCGCCTGAGGAGGCAGCCCGTTCCCTGGCACAGCCCAGCCTCATTATCATGTCCTGGGTCACCAGTCCCTGAGGGTCCTCCCACCCAATTAGCATTGTTTTAAGCAGCTTGGGACAACGTTACTGTAAGAAAGAGGTTAGTATAAATGAGAGCTGGAAGATGGGGAGAACATCAGTGGTTTCCTAAGCAGAGAAAGAGAAATCCTGCTCTACATGGCACAGGAAATCACCTTTTTTTCAGAGCTTCTCTTGTACTTAAATCAGAAAAACAGCCCAATCTCCTGAATTATCTACTCCATTCCTGTCCAAATGACTCCTCGTGTGCTTGCGTTGCAGTACACGAGTCTGAAACACATGATATAAGCAGCTGCCAGGCCAACTGCTCTGATGATAATCGAGCCAGTTGTACACAGTTTTGTACATCATACCCCATCGCGTCCGACTCTTACTCACCCTGTTGCCAACTGCTTCTTGTCTATTTTCTCCAAGAAACAGACTTTATCAGTGTAATTTGCAGGAAACCCTCCCAATCCCAGCTGGAAAGGCATGCTCGCTCCCACCTCCCTTCCACCACTTTCTTCAGGGCTCTAAGTTGCTCAGCAGGGCCAATTAGGAATTCAAACCAGGTAGAAAGTGAATATAGAGTAGCGATAAGAGTCAGTGGCATGATTGATGATGCTTAGACATATGCTTCTGGCTTGAAAAGCAGTGTCTGGGCTGATTCCAGGAGTTGGGTCTAATTTCAAAGGGATTTTCTGGCAGAAAAAAAAAAAAAGAGGGTTAGCAGCACATGCTACAGAAAGCATCTTCCACAGATTATACCATCCCTAAAATATCAACCAATTACTAAGAGCAAAGCGTGAGAGAACTAACATGAGCTTTTACTCATACTGATCCTCCTGCACATTTACTGAAATAGGGTTGAGACTGTTTTTTCCTGTGGATTTCCCAACATTCACAGCTGAAGTGGTCTAAGGTTTTAAACTTACTCTGTTACATATATTAGGAATAGAGGCTTAAATTTTTGAAAACCTGAGTGGCTATTAACCACAGTAAAAAAGCAAACACTGAATTTCCCACTGCATTCAAATGAATCTGTGCAATTTTTGGAGACAAGAAGAGATTTTCGTACATCAACCTCTGATTTTTACTGACATTTGCTTGCAATGCCTGTATGTGGGTCTGTGTTTGTGCACAACTTCGACATAGTTAAACCAAAAGCCCTCATTCCCTGCCTGTCCTTCCTCATCCATCAATGGCTCTTCAGTACTGTCCTGGCACATCCCCTTCTGCCAGCCATGGCTGGAAGGGAACAGAAATCCTATGGAAAAATGTTGACCCAGATTTACCCTGGGAGCTGCCAAGCCTGGGAGCAACAGAAAATGAATGCGGGGCGGACGTTGAGGAAGTGTGTGGACCTGCCAGCTCCACAGTGGCGCAGGCAGTGAGCTAGTGGATACCTGGATATCGGCCAGCTGGGCATCCGCAAATCCTGGGAAAATGCAGAGGGATGCTGTGTTCCATGCGCAGCAAGCCCGATGCATTGGGATGCATCAGCCACCTTCTACATGTGCAGAGCCTATTCAGAGCAATCTAGTCTGGGATGCTTTCAAACATACTTTTGGACACAAAGGACTGGTTAGGGTTGTACAGGCTGTAACAGGACTGGGAGAGCCCCGGAGGACCAGTGCACAGGCATTGGAAAACTGGTTAAAGATGGACGAGGGAGCTGGAGGTCTCCACTAATACTTGGTGCCGTGATGTGTATTTGCACAGCCCAAGCTGAGGCATTTAAATGAGGTGTCTGATTTTGGGCTGTGGTCTCCAGAGCCCCTGTGCATTCCTTGGAGAGCAGTAGACTTTCCTCCAGCATGATCTGCAGCAGAGCCTGCATTACACAGGAAAGGAGCCCATCTCACCCAGCAACTCCAGAGGGAGCCATGGTAGTTTGGACTCTTCCCTTGCACACCTAAGCCGAATGCAGAGTTAAATGCTGTAACCAGCACGTCTGTCCAGGAGGGAAAAGCCACAGTGTTAATGGGTTTAAGTAGGTATCTGGGTGGCACAGGACACCCTTGGTCCAGGTGTAAGACCTGTAACCTGTATCCTCGTGGTCCAACAAGAACTACTTCCCTCTGGGTCACACCAGCAGGACTGCTGCTCCTGGCCTTGTTCTAGCTCTTGCCAGAAGTGTAAAACATGGTTTTCATTTAGTCAGGTGTCAGAATCATCCTGGGATCTGACTGGCACTTATTGCCCTCAGTCTGTGTGTGGTGCAACTGGTCCATGGCTCAGAGGTGGGAGTTTCGTCCTGCTGAGAAATGTTAACCATGGTAAGACGTCCCACGTCTGTAAAGGTTTTTGCTCCTTTGGTGACCTCTAGTTCTTTGCCTTTAAAATGGGACTATCCTTAGCATCAGTAGAGCTCTTCAAGTAGGTTTAGGCTTTTCAGGGTGCTGCCTGTTATTTTGTAATCACTGAGCCACAGTCAGATGGATAATGACCAGTCCTTAGTCTAAGGCATTGTTGGATGTGGCAATTCATTAAAAAGCCCCAGGGAACAAGAATGAGGTTTTTATTTTAAAAGCCATAATCTCTGGGACACACACAATGTTCTCTCCCAACCCAGATTTGTCACAGCTGGCTGCTATGAAGTGCCATTCTCTGCTGTAAGCTATCTTCAATGTATTGTCATTATAATTCACTACAGATCTTTTTCTTCAAGTGACACTCAAGGAGGATTGGAGGATGACAGCACACGGCAGAGTAAATATAGTTAGGGAAACATAGGAAGAGCTGACTTTTCTCAGAGAGCTTGTGGCTGTCAGGCAGGGGTTTCTTTTTTGCGTCTGAAATGGGATTAAGCCAAAAGGCTCATGGGTTTACTGCCATTCGTGCTCTGGTTCTTTGTAAAAACAAGTAAAACATGGTCTATTTTCAATACACTAGATTAAGATCTGAGCTCACATTTTGCAGGGTTTGGGCATCAGAGGGAGTCCCTGGCAGGGCCTGGGGTGCACAAAGGGGTTTGGGAGGCTGGGGAGAGCTGCCCATGCTGCTGCCCTGGGTTTTCTGGTGTGGTCATCAACGACCCCTTTGGCCCTTTCCAGGCTGCTGCATTGTATGAACAGGGGGTCTCCAAATTTGGTATTGGGGTTTAAACAATCTCCCTCTGCCACTTACATTTCAGGCAAGAAGCATGAAGCTCTTCTGTGTAATTACTGCCTGCCCTCTTTGTAAAATGTCCCTCTAACTCATCCAGGTGACTGAGACCCCTCCTGCCTTCAGAAAAAGCCCCTGCTCTGGTGCCACCTTACAGGCACAGCCCTGAGCAGCAGGACTGCAGTTTAGATACTACATTCAAAAGGCTTCAGCAAAGAAAAAACACTAAATGCAAGTAAGTCTTAAAGAAATGGAGAGTCAGTGGCAAAAACTACAACAGAGTACTCCAAAGTACTCCAGAAATGTGGTGCAATGAAGAAAGGCTCTTATACCCACCATGATGGATAATATGGATAGAAGATGGGAAGGTAACAGCTGGAGGAGTAGAAGCAAAAGCTAAGAGAAAGGCAGATAAGGAGAAGAAAAGTATGAAAGGAAAATTATCCACTGATTTGTGGAGGCTTTTCTCCACTTGAAAGAAACCCTGTACCAGCAATGCCAAGCATTTTTTGTGTAATGCATGCATTGGTGAGCATTCTGGATTATGTTGTAATGGCCTGCCATAAGTCTGTTAAGTGTAACTGAGTGTACATTTAACTGTAAAGGTTTTACGAGGGCAGAGGGTCGGGTGGACTACAGCCCCTCTGCAAACCAAGCCTCTTACCATAGTCAGCAGATACTACTGGTCCTGACATTGCTGTGGTCTTAGAGATTAAATATATTGTTCCGTTTTGGATGGCACAAATGCAGAAAACTCTTGTTACAGGCTACCTCTGCATGCCACTGTCATATGTATGTGGTCTGGTATTGCCAACCCCAATGAAGACAGGCTCCTTGAGTGAGCCAGGCACTGTGCAAAGCAAAAAGAAAGGTGATTCTCAGAGCACAAGAAATAGCAAGATTCAGAGTACAGGCAAATAATAATAGTAAAACCCTCTTCTGTTTTAAAAAAACTCACACCCATAAACAGACAGGCGATCAATTTACCTGCATAAGTGTCTTTCTGCTTTTCAGGAAGATGTTACCAGATGAAGACAGGAATAAATCTTGTGGCAGAATTGAATGTTTTGTGGAGAGGTCATTTCTTAATTGAAATCGTCCAGAAAGAAGAATGGCTATGGGTTAAGGTGTAATTGCAGGGCCACATGCCTTTTGTATGAATAAAGAAGCTGGTCACAGCTTTTCTGTCAAAATGATTACTGACTTGAAAATTATTGGTGAAGTTGGCATTTTTTGTGGAGTGTGTCTCCCTTTAGAGAAGCATTCTCCATTTCTGTTGCTAGAAGCCTAAACCAGTGCAAGGTTTCAACCACTTCCTTTCCTTATGATGTCTAACTGAATCATATCTGATTTATATTTTGTCTTGCTTGTTGAGTCAATATTTTTTCTGCATTTCTCTCCATTGCTGTTGCCTGCCCACTGCTTATGTAGGGAGAAGCTGAGAAATAAAGCAGCTATAGAACAGAGCCTCCCAGTACCTCTGAATGGACAATGTGCTTTAGCAGTGACTGAGGGCTCCTTTGAAACCAACAATAAAAGCATCTTTTCTGTCGAGGAGTACAAGGCTCACAGGGGCAAGAGACTTTAATGACACCATTATCTTTCAGGCAATTAGGACTCGCTGGCACAATCCAGCACTGGTACAGGCACTGTTTTGATTGCACTGCAATGGCTTAGTGAAACGTAGACTGCTGAGACTTAGCAACACCATAAATCGCTTTTAATCTCAAACCACCGTGGATCAAAATGTACTAACGCAGGCATAATCAGAATTCACAGGCATATTTTCTCTTTTAAAAGCATATGCCTGGGAACAGAGGCCCCCCCTCCTCCTGTCAGCTCTCCCCCCACACGGGCTGTGTGAGGCTGATCCTCGCGCTTCTCTCCTGACACTCGCAGCAGAGACGGCTCTGAGCCTGCCAGCTGTGCGCGTGTTTGTTGTCCATTGTGGATTATATTTTAATGGCATACCCTAAGCCTCTTATGCTCAAACAAATGTGCATTTAACTGTCTGTGCATTTGTGCCAGTTTATAAGGTAGAGGGTCAGCCAGCTTATACCCCAGCTTCTCTGAGAGGGCACTGTCCAAGAATTTTAATGGAGCTTTCAAAAGCCTTCCGTTATTCAAGGTGCCTTAATGGAGAGTCCTCCTGCCTCTGAAAGTTCCCTCTTGTTGCTAGACACAATGAAAGGCAAACCATCATCTCTGAGGAGAGTGCCCAGATTTTTTCCTGTCGCAGTGTGTAGCTGGGATGCAAAGCACAGCTCTCTCCGCTCCCCTGCCACAACCAGGGGGATTCATTTCATTAGTTTGGAAAGCTACTTTAGAGGAAAGGGAGGTTATGTAGGTCATCAATTCATCCCTGCTGCCTTGAAAAAAGAATTCATTATGAAATTTTGCTTTAATTAATGCAATGCACCAGCTTGTAATAGTATTTCATCAGGGCATCTGGTAAAAGCACATTAGCTACAGTTTAATGTTAAGACATAATTGAACAGGACTCCTGTTGGAGCTTGGCTTTTGCAATATGTTTTACTTCTGCTTCTCCTGCAAGCTGCCAAATAAAGGAGTGGTGGGACTCTCTCATCAGAAGGTGATGGACCCTGACCCAAAGCCTGTTTGACATAACAGAAAGGCTCCAGCTAACATTCACAGGCTCTGAAGTGGGTCCCTGAGGAACAAACCCAGCATCCATCCTGTATTTACATACCAGGTACTACTGGTGCCTCCACTGATCTATAATCCCAAATATAAAGTAACAGCCTTGGTGTTTTATTCCAGTTCTGTTTGAAAGGCCGAGATCAAATGGTCTTTATAAACCATTTTCTATTGGCTTAACTTAGAACCTTTTCCTGTTCTAATTATATGTCTGCATAATTGTTTCTTTTAATACTTATTTGATTATCTGCCCAAATTAATGCCAGTGCAGCAGCTTTCCAAACAGCCGTATTAAATATTCACGTCCAAATGGGATTTCTTTCTGCCCTTTGTTTTACAGTGATCTGGACTATAAATGTGAACTCTCAAAAGATTTTAGTTATTTAGTAAGTACTAGGTCATAATTATTTAAATCTAACTAACAGGCTAAAGAGTCTTTGGAAGATTAATGTATTTAGAACTGTTTGAAATCTGTTTGGTTTGAGGCTGCTGTCTCCACTTCTCCTTTTCTTTTTTAGGTAAGTGTTTGAATAGCCAATAACAGTAATAAAAAACATCCGCCACCAGCGCAAGTGCTCGTTGTAGCTTCCCTTCGACACTTTCCCCCTTCAGCATTTTTTTAACCATTGTTTCTGGGACAGTTTTACTCCCAGCCCTCACTGAGAAGAGACACAAAGACTAAGATGTTAGAGAAGCTTTGTCCGCTGTTTAGTTGCTCTTTGGGTTATTTTCTGCACCAATAGGCAAGAGAGGGGGGCAGACGGCGTCTGGAAAAGCATAGAGTGCCCTTACTAAAGAGCCCAGTGCATTCCCAGTGGTGCTGAGCAGTCCTGCAGCCAGCACCTACACTGCACACATGTGAAGGGGTCCTGGGCTGTATTGACTTCCCTGCTCGTGCCGGATGCCACCCACCCCAGGTGAGTGTGTGTTTGCTGCTGGACATTTTTGCAAGGGGCAGGTGAGACTGACAGAGGCTGGGCTGGGACAAGGCCAGTCCACACGGCGGGTAAGGCCATCTCTAATCACAGATGCTCTCCTGGGGTCTATCTATATATAAACCACCTAATTCTGATACCACCTGAAAGCACAGACAAATTGTTCCTGCCCTCAGCTGGTCAGTGCAGATAATTCATTTCTTGGAAACAGCCAAATTGCCCCAAAGAGATTCTAAGACCCCCTTAATGATAGAGGCATGCAGCAGACACAAGCCCAGTCCCACACAATCAAATTTAAGGCACTTACCTCTCTCCAGGGAGCAGCAGCAGCTCTGTCTTGCCTTTACAGGGCCTGTGGTAAAAGGCTGTTGCAGATGAGGCAGCTGGGCAGTAACAAAATGTTGTGCTGTGGCCAGACTGGCTTTCCAGTGATTTTTCAGTGATACATGTCCCATACTGGTCACAGTAAGAGGAAATCCAGCTTAGACTGTTGGCAGACCTAAGCCTGCAATTTAGCATTAGTTGGCAATAAAGCATAAGAAACATATAGGCAGTAGCCTGTAGCATTGGTCAGGCTGATGCTAAGTCCTGTCTCAAGAAGCAGAGGTAGTTTATTCCACACAGGCATCAGTAGCATTATTTACATGGCCAGGTCTGGTGGTCCTCTGGGTGCTGGGAGGAACAGTCACCAGCACTAGATAGTGCCATTTCTTTGTTGTTGTCTTAGGACAGCATTGCCAAAGGACCTGTCATTTTAAAATTGAGCACTAGCCTCCGACCCTTGGAAAGCTAAAACAGCAGCTTATCCGTGGGCTCACATGGCTTACGCGTGGTGCTCACAAGTTTGATTTCCTCAGGCAGCCCATCACTGATCCAGTCACTGGTATTGAGGGCTCCATGGGACAAGCTGGAGTCAAGCTTGTGTTCTCTAAGGAAAACAAAGGCAGTCATGTAAATAAGCCCAAAGGCATTTTACAAAGGGTAATTTTTTTTCCCTAAATAAAGTAGAACTTGTGGCCTTTTCCATTTTTAGTTTATCTCTATGATGTGATAAGATGAATCTTAAATTAGGAAGGAGATAGATTGCTTAGGGGGAAAAATCAATTGGAAATACTGAGAAAATGCCACCTATGGAAGCAGCCTGTATCTAGTAGGTATATACAGTTTTCATCAGGGACTGAACCTCTCGGGATAGCTGGCCTTAGACGTCTTCTTTTTGCATTTAATATTTATCTTCAGCTAAGTCTATGTTAATTATAGTTTCACAGCTTGAAGCAAATTGGTCATGAGTCCCAGCAGTGTTTGGGCATCTCACCAGCCCCTGTTCTTTGTCTACATTTCAGATGTCTGTGCTCTTTTCTTCAGCCTATGGAACAGGATCTGCCACTTCTAAGTGTTCTGACTGCAAGAGGTTGGACTGTTTCTTGAATGCTTTAAGATTCTGAAGTAAAAAATCATTAATTCTCTACTTCTTACATTAGTTCTGGTTCTCTATTCTTATGGTAGCAGGTGTCACATGAATTTTCCCAGAACAATTTTTATGTGCTAAAGTAAAACCAACAAAAACCTAGCAGAGTGCCTACCTTTGCCTTTAAGTGTTTTATGCTGATGGTGTAACTGCTTTGCTTTCCCCACCTCCTGTTGAACCTCCTCTTCCCCACGAAGCACCTTCTGCCAAAGGCTGCCCAGACACCCCCATCACCACACCGGCCCTGCTGGCCAGAGGATGCTGGGGGAGACAAAGAGACTTCACCAAGCCAAGCAAAAAAACATGAGAACAAAACTTTGTGACCAGCTCTGTGGGAAACTCAATGCCAGAAACCAGCATAAGCTCTTATGAAAGTTTGGAGGCTGGGATGAGACAAGGCAAGGCAGGAAGCTCCCAGGGGAGGGTGAGTAGCACCCTGTCCCCAGCTCACGTCATTGTGCTTTGTTCGACCTCAACAATTGTGTGAGCAAAGCCCGGAGCATCAGCCTTAACTTCGAATTTCCTGCTTTCTGTCGGCTCCATCCCAGGGACTGTTGTTTGAAACACAGCTCTTATTATGGAGCTTGCAGAAGAGAACTCCCTGCTTCATGGGGACATGGGCTATTGAATTGCAAAGAGGCATGGCCAGGGTTTGTCTGGGTCTGGGCTGGTTGGGCTTGACTACTGTAGTGAGAGGAGCTGCTGTCACAGCAGCCACAGATAACCACCTCTGTGTGTGGCAGCGCAAGGAGCAGCTCGTGACTTGTTCAGCTGGGCTGACTTCTCAGCAGAGTTTGTCTTAATCACGAGCTGTACAATGTCTCTTGCCCAGATTTGCAGAGGATTTGGCTTTATAGAACAGGGTCCCGATTCACAAAGCTCCTTCCTCCGCCTCTTACTCCTGCTCTCTTATTGACCAAATCCAGGATGTTGCCTGGGTCCCTCCTCTTTGGCTCCTGGACCTGACCACATGCCCAGTCTGAGCTCTCAGACATGTTGTACATGTCCTGGTCTGCAGGGGAGAGACCTGGGAGGAGGGATGGAAACCAGAGAAGTAGTAACGCTTGTGGCAAGTCAGACTGCTGTGTTTGGCTTGGCATGATGATGCTGGTCCCCCAGGATTTGGCAAAGGGATCCCTGAATTCAAAATAAATGAAAAAGCTGTCCCAGAACTGCCAGGATTAGGGGATTTTGGCTGTCTCTACTCTGCACTCAGCACTGCTGAACGTCCCCCTGCTGTCAGCACTCACCCACCTGGCAGGTCTCACGTGCTGCGTGTGAGCCTTCCTTCCCTGGCCCCTCCCTTGGGCACAGCAGTGACACCGTGCCCGCACGTTTTTCCTGCCTCGGGAAGTCCTGACCTGCCTGACCTGCTGGCCATTTATGAGTGACTCGTTGGAGCTGGAGGGAAGCAGCAGTGATTCGCCACAGTGGGGGGAAACCCCCTCAGAGCAGATCCTACCTCTGTGCTGTAATTTCTCGTGTCTCCCCATCATGGGATCCAGCATACACAGTCATCTCTCTCCCTGCTCTCTTCTGCTGCAAGCAAGTCCTGTGACATCCCAGAAACCATCTGTGAGATCATCTATGAAATATTTATTCCCCTTGCATGCGAGAGAAAAGGAAGCAAAAGGCCTGCATAATATTGATGGAATCCCTGATAGCCAAATATTGAATTATTTACAGCCTAATTGTGCAAGTGATACTCATGAGATCGCCTAGGCTGCAAGATGCAATTAATACATTTCACAAAATTGGTGACTTCTACTTCAGACTTTGTCTAGATGCATCAGTGAGTCCCTAAAACACAGGTGACATCACTTTGCAGGAGAAGAACTAGGGTATCCACAGACACTTGAAATATCCACTGACTGTTCTCAGAGCACTGCTGTGGAATAGAAAAAGGCTCTCAAAGCACCTACTGGCTGCCCCAAGGCACACGTCTGCAGCTGTTTCAGGTGCTCAGGTGAATCCTTGCCTGACTGGTAGCTGCTGCTCCAGAAGGGCACAGATTTCCCATCGTTCTCGTGTTACAGCTGAAACTCACAGGAAAAAGGCCCTGGATACCCCCAGGCATCTCAGATGGCATTAAATACATAAATGCAAGACACACAATTTAGCTTGTGTGACTGCTGGAGATCTCGGAGCACAGGGAGCAGTGACCAAGAATGACAACACTTCCCATGTCACAGCATCCTTCCTCTCTTTTTCACTGTCATGTTTGCTGTGCACTCTGATGCAGTCTTTAATAAATGCACTAAAGCTCCTCCTTCCTGCCCAGACTACAGCGAAGAGAGCAGACTGGCCACTGAAGACAGCTCACAGAAAGCCGATTTCCAGACACAGATCTCTTCTGTCCATTCCAAGGTACACAGGTTGATGTGACAGTTGTCACAGGGCCCTGGCTATTTCCCTAATGCCA
The DNA here is from genome assembly GCA_013397845.1 of Melanocharis versteri. Classification (NCBI taxonomy): domain Eukaryota; kingdom Metazoa; phylum Chordata; class Aves; order Passeriformes; family Melanocharitidae; genus Melanocharis; species Melanocharis versteri. The sequence goes on from VZTG01006781.1 coordinate 2,145,840, forward strand.
AACTTCTCTCAAGCCCTCTCTCTCCCTCATTAAGAAATAATTATCTGAACTCTGACATCTGAAGTAGACGATAAGATGTGTCTCTTAAAGGATCTTCTGTACTCCTCGTCATATTCTACTCTTAGCAGAGCTTTTGGGGGGGATCACCTCCTTCCCAAGCACTTCAGCAGCATTTAGGGACCACCCCTTGAAATCACTGGAGCTGAATAAGGCTCTGGGCAGTCCATTTTGGCCTGAGGATGGTAACAAGCCACAACAAAAAATCTGAACCAGCATTACAATGCTGTCCTCTCTGTGCCCAATAATGCTCATTTCCTCTCCAGACTAGACACACCATGTATGTCTAAACCCCTCAGCCTGTCCTAATTTACAAATTCTAGTACAGCTGTAGGTTAAAAGAACCAGCCAAAATTAATTATTGCAGATTAAGGAACCGAGCAACATATGGCAATGGTCTCTTGTTAAAGTGAAAAATCTGATCCAAACCAAGCAATTTCAGCCCCTTGTTAAATTCTTGCTTCTCTTGTTCACCATCTCCAGTGTTTTGCTGCTGAGCGCCATCATCTGAATATGGTTTATTTAAATGTACCCAGGCTATCACAGAGCAGCTTTGCCAGTGACAGCACTGGCCTTGGCTGAGGCAGCCAAGAAAGCAGGTTTGTAGGTGGCCACCACCTGCAGGCCTGCTCAGGTGTGGGGTGGTGTAATTTGGTTTTGCTGTTATCAGGCTTTTGTACCATTTAGAGTTGGCAGGCAGAGAGGGATAGTTAAACTCTGCTCATGCTAAAGGAAGATGTATTTATTTCAACCAGGTACTCTTCCTTCTCTTCCTTCCCACCTCCCTTTTCCTTAAATGAGAGACGAAGGTCGACAGACAAGCAGGTGTCTTGGCTTGTACAATAAATGTCATGCACCTCAGAAGTTGGTAAGAAAACAAAGCCAGTGGCTGCCTTATAGGCAGGACCTGAGAGAGGAAACAGCAACATAATTTACCTGAAGGCAGTGGTACAGCTGCAATGGGATCCCAGGTTAGGGAGGCGATGACACCTTTGCAAAGCCAAAACTTAGGTGGTTTAATACTTTTTGTTTCTTGTTCTACAAATATTACTCAGTGTCTAAAATAGAAAAAGGTTATTTGGTTATTAAATACCAAGAAATCTGTAAGGTTTTACTCCTCTTTTCATTTTGTTTGAAACTGTGTGTTGAAAGCAAGGTAAGGCTATGGCCAGCTGTTTAACAGAAGAGGAACCAGACTGGCCTGAAACAAGGGAATGTGATTTACCCAGGGGTTGAAGATGATGTTAGGTCACTTGGACCATCAGCTCTTTGGAAATGAGCCCCATGTGTGCCCTTACAGGATCCTTCTCCAGACTGCCCCTGACCACAACAAAAATGTCCCTACCCACAGGATACTCCATAGAAAAATGTAAGCCCCCCACAGCACAGGTGTTGCTCTCTGTAGCGTGAGTGTCACCAACTGGTGTCTCCCTACCCAGGTCTGTAGGTGCCATGCATGGCAGGGAAGGTGCTCTCCATTTCCCAACAGCCCTGAATATGACCAGGTGGGTTAGGTGGCAGAAAGCTTTGTATACCTCGCTATTTTCAGCACCCTAGGATTGTCAGAGATGCAATCCCTGCTGGAAAACACTCCTTGCAATAAACAAGTTGATGAACGTAGAAGAAAATTGCCACGCTTTCCCCATTTGCCACTATTCCATATTCCGTCGTTAATCTGCTCCTTCCCCCCCCCCACCCATTATTCTGCAATAGCTGTTAGTTGCTAAAGAAACTGAAGAAACAATTAAGAAGCTTTAGAAAAAGCAGATAATTTCTCACATGCAGTGCTGAGTACGCAGCAGATGTGACTCAAGAGACACACATGCTGTTTTCAGGCAAGCATTCCCAAGGGTTTAGATAAAAATAAGGATGAGGTGTTTCAGCAGAAATCAAGTTATTTTTAAGTGGAAAGGCTCTAGGGGGTATTAAAAGAGCTCCCTGAAAATGCCATCATCTTCTTGTGTGTGGGATCCCGTAGCATTAGTAGTGTATAATTAAAACTATTAAGCCAGCAGTCAGGCCAGACAGGGATTCTGGCAGGGAAGTGGTTACAGGGGTGATGGTGAAATGGGCTGGTTGCAGAGATCAGACAACTGCTGATTTACTAGAGGTTTTCAAAGCACAACAAATGAAATGCCTACAGGGAGATCTTCCTCCAGAAGGCAGAGGCAAGTCTCAAGGACCCGAATTTGAAGTGGATGGTTTCGGTTGCCGCAGTTCCGTTCAGCCAGCACTGGCAAAAATGCTGCGATGGTTGGGAGCCACATCTCAGCTGACACAGCACGTTGCCACTTCTCTGAAGTGTGTGGCCCACATCCAACCTAAGAGTCCATGAGAGACACTTCTTTCCAATATCCCCCTGCTTAATCCATCCCCAGCATCTGTCACCACACCCAAGGGGACGGAGGCAGCAGAGCCAGCACTACCCTAAGCAGCTTGCTGAGCCAGCCACAGGCTTTTGCCATCTTCTGGCTGTGATGAAGACTGGACAAATTAAGAACATGTTTCCATTAGCCTCCTTCACCTGAAAAATAATCAGCAGACAACTCACTTCTGAAAAGTGGCCTGGCAATGGGTCAAGAAGTGAAATCTGGTAGCAAATGGACAAGCATGGACAACTAAGTTTGTGATGATCCATCATCTTGGATGGATCTCCAATATCCAATACCAGGATTTTCTGTGCTCAAGACACATAAATCTCAGGCATTCATACTCTGCCAATATTTTAAGTCATGCCCATAAAGCATACTTGAATAGGATTCAAGCTGATGAAAAGCAAGTTGCTACTTTTAAACAGGTTTGGTGACCATGTGAATGGAGCCAATGGATTCAATCCAGCAGATGACATTCCATTAAAGACAAATTTGCCACTGCAGTTCTTACTGCCAGGAAAGGTGTGAAAGAACACGTGGCCTCTCCAGGATGTGCACAGCCATATTTCTGGTGCTACAGATGGCAGCTTGAGCGCTTGCAGGTTTTTTGCCTTATCTTTCCATAAGGCATATTTAGTCTTTGCTGTTTTCAGGGAGACATTTTAGATACAGTCAGCTTACAAAGAGACACATCCCACTTGAATCATTTTAAAAACACCTCTTCCTTTCAAGTCACCAACTCTTGGTGAAGGAGGGAGAAGAACATTGAGCCAAAGTCCATAAACAGATTTTTTTTCCTGTGTGTATGAGATGAGCCTGGGAAAAGCAAAACAATTAATCTACCCACAAGTGGCTTTGCAGGGAAAGGTTAGGGAATAATAGAGAGGGATTTAGATCACACCACTTTACATGCATTTATGAGGGAGAAATTCAACACCCAAAAAACAAATTCAGTTCAGATTTTACTTCCTTTCTCCCTTCCCCCCTGCCCCCCTCCCCCAAAAACTACATACCCTTCCATTTGTAAATTACTTTAATTTAAATACTTCCAGGTTAACAAAATGTCTTCAGTTTGACATGTCCAAAGTTACAAAACAGAAACAAAACCTCTTGACAAAGGGTAAGAAAAAAAAATATAATCCAAGCCCAAACCTCCTTTCCTAAACTGGAGTTTATGGTCTGTGAGCTGGCGGCCCTCCAGAGTCTGACACAATGTCTGGAGTACCCAGAGCAGCTGGAATTAATTTTCTTCCTCCAAATCTATGCACTTTCATATGAAGTTGTGTTTTGGCACTGCCGCCCAAGAGAGAGTTCAGTGCAAAAAATCTAAGCCTGGCCGTTGTTTCTTTGCAACCGAACACTCGCTGAGCAAACAACAAAAAGGAAGAAGAGGACAAAAAAAAAAAAAGAGAAAGAAAAGCCCTTTCCCTTCCCCCACACATACACATACGACTGTACCAAACGGGGGCTATTCAAGCCTGTTCAGAAATGGGTCACAAAGAGAAATGTTTGCAGATAAAACCAACACTTTTTTTTTAACTTCTTCCTTTTTTTTTTTTTTTTCTAATAAACATCATGGAGGCCCCTGGAAGGTGCTGGGGATGTTTTGAGAGTTGAGGTCCTGCCGATCCCTTCTGCCTCCCGTTTGCACAGCTCCCACGCTGGCCCTGATGTGCAGCCCCTCTCCGGGGGGATCCGGACCCTTCGAGCCGCCTCCTCCGAGTCTGAGCCGCCGTAGGGAGCCCGAGGGGCCACGGGGCCGAGTGGCATCAGCATGGAGCTGCGGCTCCTCGCCTGGGCTGGCGGTGGGTCAAGAGGGGAGGAGGGAGGCGTCCAAGGCACTCCCAGGGTGTCCCGTCACAAAATCACGCACTGGAGTTTATGGGAGCCCGTGGCTCTGTCCCCTCGCCATTTGGTCTTTTTCTTCTTCTTCTGGCTTTTCTCTGGGATCTGTTGCCTGTTTTGGGAGACAGAGAAGAAAACAGGCAGGTGAGACATAAGGCTGGGTTGGATCCAGAGCCCTGGGCAGCCTGCAGAGCAGCATCTTGGCATGCATATTTGCATACATATCTCCATATTCCCTTCCAGCAAGGCATGGCTTTTCATGCCACACAGCTGAGAACTGCCTGCATTCTTCAGGAAGGAGGAAAGAAGCCATTAGGGCTAATGGCAGGGATGTATGTCCTGCCAGGGCACTGTGCCTCCAGCTGCCCTGGGTGAACTGCTGCCTCCTCCCCTGCCACGGGGGCTGCTCTGGGAAACAGGGATGCTCTAAGCGATGCGACATCATCCATTACACTGTTGCTGACACAGCAGGGAAGAGGATGAGAGAGATACAGAGAGCACAAATACACTCTTCTGCCTTTCAGCTGGCACTGCCCTTAGCCAGCTGCACTGATGCAGACTTGGTGATGGAGGGGGGCTAAAAAGTAATAAACCAAAAAACTGAGTTTGCTGCTGATGGGGCTCTGGCTTCTCCTGGCAGTTGTGAAGAGCACCTGAGCACAGAGAATGAGCTGACCCCAGAAAGATGTCCCTGCCAGTCTGAAGTCACAGCCACCAGGAACACACAGCTGAGAGCCCTCCTGCACTGTGCCACGGAGCTGTGAGCAGCCTCTAAAGCATTCTGTTGAGGGCTTCTCCCTGTCCAGTAAGATGAGGCATTGCCCAAATGCCTGTCTGCAGCTGTACCCAACTGCAGCAGCTACGCTGGCAGCCCAGCAGTGCAAATCCAGCAGAAGGCTCTGTACCTCAAACACCCGATAGGCAGCCTGTAGATGTAGATTTTAGTGCAAGATAAAACATACAAACACCGGCAGCTTCCGTAGATTCAAACCTGAGAGTCTGAACAGTTCAAAAGCAGCCTCTTTGTGATGTAATATGCGAGGCATTAAACCAAGCATTCATACTAAATAATCCAGACCAGGATGAGACATCACTGGGGCATAAATCACTATGGCTTTAGCTGGTGTTTCTCCTACAGCCTTGGCTTCCAAATTCTTTCAACCACCTGAAAGACTCGGCTTTGACTTTTTAGTAAGACTTTTTTTCAGTGAATATGAAGGCTGGAGGCATAAAAAACATAAAACTTTAAAGCTCAAAACTAGAAAGATTAAGCTCAGAAAATACTTTAAATCTGTATAAACACTAAGTGATCACAAGCTGCTCACACTGTTCTGGATCTGTTTTAAAGATACAGAAACCACACCCTGGGCCTGCTCAAGGCTTCTGCTGTGACAGTCCCTGTGTGTGCACTGCTGCAGCATAAAAGGGGCATCAGGCAATTTAAAACATCTATTGGGTGGACTCAATCACCCCACTCCTTTCTGGATTACTTCCAGACAACATTTGCTTGCATGAAACTAAATAAACTGGGAATCAGCCAAGTGCAAGGAGCACAAACAGTGCAACCCTGAACAAGCATCCTCACCCTGAGAGCTCACAAGGGCTCTGAGGAAGCCCTTCACTTGCAAGGTACTCCACCAATGACAGAGTTATCAGGGAGCTGAAATTTACATTTCATTTGAAAAAGCTCACTTGAAAACCAGAAAAACATTACTTGATGGGTAATGCTACCCCTGACTGTGGACAGTTTGTAATGTCCAAAAACCAAGCAAAGCTGCTTTCTGGCCAATGACCAGCCAGATCACACAGCACCTCCCTGCTCTCTGACTTAACCTGAGTTCCAGCTCTTGTGAACATTTCTGGTGCCCTTGACACCACAGAGGGTTTTACCTGGCTGGCAAGGACCTTCACGGTAGCTACTCAGGAAACTGAGGTGTACCACTTATTTTTGAGGTTATGGAGTGCATTTTCAGGGCTTGAAATTAGTGCTGCCTCATTACAATACTCCTTTCAGCCTGCCTGGAGCTGTGTTACACAGAGAAAGCAAACAAAGCCTTTCCATCTTATTTTGGCTGTTTTCCTTTCCTGCAGAGCAGAATAGATGGTGGTAAGAGCTTGCTGCAACACAAAAGTAATATCTAGCCAGCTAATACTGAGTTACAGAACAGTTGGGAAAGAGCTTGGGACACTTCCAACTCAGTTCTCCAAAGACTTTCTGCCCTCTGATTTTGAGACATGTGGGAAGAGTGGGCAGTACCATCTGCTTTTGATGGAGGCTGGCTTGAGGCTGTGCTAGGATATTCACAAGTACAGATATGCTGTGAATAAATGCCTTGTGGTTTAATTGCCGAGCAAGGCACTTTGACTGCACGGCAGGGAGGAGCATGATTTCAGCTCAGCACCCTCCCAAAACATGAAAAATGAGGGCCCAGAAAATCTGGCAGACAACTAATGCCAGAAAAACAAATCTTCTCAGGGAGAGCTGAGGTTATCAGCCGAGATGCTGGGATGTGCGTGCAGCTCTTTTCCTGCAGGGGAGCCGGGGCTTGGGAAGGCAGTCCCTCCCTGCTGGCAGCCGGAGCAGGGGCTCACCCGGACAGTGCGCGTTTGCCAAAACGAGCAAAGGCAGTTCATGCCAAAACTGGGAACAAACCTCTGCAGTCTGAGGAAACCTGGGGCTTAGCCATTGGGTCATGCAGTTTCTCATACAAAATAGCTTAGATTTTTCCATTTAGTGAGCAGAAAATGTTAGAAGTCACCTACAACATTAGAATTTTGTAGAATTCTTTGCCAGTCCTTTTTAACCTCTGACAACGCAAGACCCTGAGAGGACAAAACTATGAAAACCCAAATTACTGGTCCAGAGCTTTCAATGCCAGCCTTTTAGAGCTGGTCATTATGGTAGGCTTTGCACTGGTCATTGGATAAAAAATTTTCATTATGGCCACAGCTACTTCTTACTGTGCCTGGTGCTGATGTCCCGCATGGGTAACTAAGTGCTGGTAACATACCTAAGCAGATACAGGACAGGAAAGTAATAAACACCAGAAATCTCCCACCTCCAAGAAAACCTGGCTCCCCAGAAGTTGGCCCCTGACTCTCTGGACCATGACTCCTGCACGTCCCATCCATGGGCAGTAAGGATGGAAGCAGTTTGCAGCTTACCTTATTACCCTCACGAGATCATGGAAGGCCTTGTCCACGTTCAGAGGTGGGTCCTTGGCACTGGTTTCTATATAGGGAATCTGGAGGAGAGAAGTGTATCATGAAAGAGATCAGTAACAGCCTACGTGTGGGGAGCAAACCAGTTTCAAAATGAAAAGTCTAAAGGCTGGAGAAATCAGATACTAAGACCAGGGAAATACAGGTAAACAAAATGTTGCCATGACACTGCTATCAACACCCTCACGCTTTCAGCAAGGTCAGCGAGTGCTTACAAAAGGTCTGGAAAAAGCACCAGGCTAAACAGCTGCTATCAGAGCTCTGAGTTTGGGGGAGAATAATCCCAGACTCCATGTCGTCAGATGTTCTCTCCCCCTGAGCTGTGCTCACAGACATGAAAATAGCCGAAGGTTGTTGAAAGACCAGCACTTGCCAAAAATTCTTGCTTGCCACATTTTATTGGGACTACCGCATGAATATTTCATGACTACAGTTCCCCTTCAGTGTAAAATGATCTTCCCCTTCAAAGTCTGACAGCCAGATGGGGCCTCCTAGAGTGCTTGTCCAGCACACTGGCAGATTTATAAAACTGCCTCTGATAAGGTATTTTCATGAATGGCCTTTTCCAAAGCGTGTGCATACAGATGGAAACAACATGCTGTGCTGCAGTTTAGGTGTCCTGGCTCCGACAGAAACCAGCTTCCTTGGGGAGGGCAGGGAGTGAACCTGCCCTGCCAAACTCTCATCGTGGTTTGCTCAGAAACCACCTCACAGCTTGTCCCTTAGGCACAGCGAGCTGCCAAGAGGTCTCAGGCTTGTTTGCCTTTAACCTTTCCATTCAGTTCCACCTCCTAAGGGAGTTGTCTCCCTCTGGGTATTCAGGGCTGCTGGCATTTAGAGGTGATTAGTGGAGCAGCATGTGATCTACACCCATCTAAGACCAATTTCTCAGGCTAAACTAACAGCATGAATAATGCAGAGCTAAGATGGTGGGCCAGATTTATATAGGCTTAACAACCCTGTTAACTTCATTATCTTTAACAAGCTCAGGCACCTGGATACACCTCCTAATGCCTGACTCTGCCTTTTCACTCCAGGAGACTGCACTTTCTTCCCTCATCCTGAACATTTCTCACCACTTTCAGACACCTTGTACAAGGGTCTTAGCGATGACCACAGCTTTGCTACAGCCTGGTGCACAGCAGAGGTTCTGGTTTCAGTGATGAATTGGCCCTACTGAAAGGAAACTGCATAGCTGCCACTTTGTAGTAGTCAGAAATGTATTTACAAATGTTTAATTGCAAGCTTTAATTCAGCTCCTAATGAGCACAGATTTCAATTCTCAACGCCTGTAATAAGACTTTCAATAACCCATTAAATAATCCCACAAACTTACGTTATGTTTTGTTGCCATTTCTCTCCCCTGTTCTCTTGTAATTTTCCGTAAGTGCATTAGATCAACTTTGTTTGCCACCAAAATCATTGGGAAAGACTCCCTGGAAAAAATCAAAACCACCACCTAATTATTAGCAGACTACAACAGAAATTATGAGCATAAATTTCACTTTTTGATGCTGACATCATCTAACATTTTCAGCTACAGATATACCACATATGTGTAAAGAAATATAAAGAAAACCCCCAGGCTGTGCTATACATATGTTCATATTGTAAAAATTTACTTGACAAGTTGCATCCATGCACACATTCATTATTATTTGTAGGGACTTCAGGAACTTATTGTCACCATTTTTGCAATGCCTGATAATAGCTAAGCCTGAAGATCCAACTAGGTGAAAAAAGATCTAGAGAATTAGCCAGAAAATCAACTGAGACATAAAGACAGATCTTGGACAGGAGACTGGGACTCTTTTGTAGCAGTTAAGGCATCTCAGTAACTGCATATTTTGGCAAGATACTGAGGGATGATGGAAGAATGGGAGTAATTTCATTCCTGGTCATCCACTGAGAGCAACTGTGGGGGAAGGAAACATGGACTCTGGGAGCTGGTGCTTAGAGGGGCATCAGATGGTGGAGGAAGTGACTGGGAGCAAGAAGATGCCCATCAGCTGTTACCCCAAGACAAACAGAAAGCCTGGCAGTGGTAGCTGGAAGGAGGCTGGAGGGAACTAAAGAGATTTGCTAAGCTTCCAATGCTATCACCTACCATCTCCTGTTTCTAATCCCAGAAAAAAATACCAAACCCATCTCCCTCTGTAACAATACTCAGTATTTCCTCAAATACCAGGCATGGAAGTGACTGTCTTCAGCCACCACCCGAAAAGAGAGCCATCTATCCACAGCATGTCCTGTGCAAGGCTCTCCCCCTCTCCCCCTACAGAAAGCTCCACAGCTCCAGTGATAAATAGAAGCAGGGTTGGGAGCCATGGGCGGTGTTGGCAGTGCCACTCTCTCCTCTGGCTTCATGAAACAGAGCAATCAGCTGCTGCAGGGCCTCTTAGCGACTGCTGGGAGGGAGGAGATCCCTTCTGATCACGGGCAGTTACTGCAGTATTGTTGTCTTATATTTAACTTTAAACCCTCCTAAATGATCCCAGTGTTCTCTGCTGTAACAGAGCTGGTTTTACTGGGGTAAGGAGCAGCTGGCTGTACTCATTCCTGTATAAAACACTTCCCTGGGTAACTCTGGATTTTTAAACAGTGTTTCTGGGTCATTTTTCATCGAGATGATAAGAGCTCCATCTTCCCTCTGGCATGTTGCCCCATTGCTCTGGCTGGAAAAATACCATACTGCACTCTGCATTTTAAATGAGTCTTAGAGCTATTCATTCTGATAATGTGACTGTGATTTAATGTTAATACCTGAGCATTGATATATCTTGACTCTGATCCTTCTGGAGCAAAATATTTGCTTGTCTGGATTATTTGATTGCTTTTTGGCTCGCAGGACACTGATTAGAAAGGGATTACTTTTGGATGGTATCTCATTTGCCTTGTTTACTTCAGGCATAAAACTCTATGGGGACTTTGTTCCCTATTGTAAGCTGTACAGTTGCTAGTTGGACAAAGCTGCTACAGTTGGAAATTTTACTATAATGAAAGTTGCAGAAAGAAATGGGAGGAAGGCTTTGAACAGCCCTGCTAACACAGCAGCCTGCAATTCTTTTAGATTTTAAGTTGCCAAAACTGCCTGCCAGCCTGAAAACCAGGGTGATGCTCTGCTCTCAGCTACCTGTGGGTTTGGCAGGAGGGATTTTTTACTCACACTGCTCCCACTGCTGCAATTTTCTGACCAAGCTCAGGTTTTGGATGAAGCATTAATACGCTCCTCACGCTCGGAGTGGCGCTGAGCGGGGAAACACAAGCAACCTCACCAGCGTGTTTCACTTCCTGCCTCTCACACGCTGCTGCAGCGTTCGCTCGGCGCAGGGAGGGCAAAAGTTTCAGTCCAGAGCAAAACAGTGAACACCGCATTTTATTTTCACCAAGTTAAATTAGATAAAAGCAGCATCAGATTGGGGCAGGTTACAGGAAATTCTGTCCCATCTCCTTCAGCTTTCAGAAACAGATTTACTTTGCCCCAAGCTAAGCCAGCAGTGCTTAGGCTGCTGTGATCCGAGAGGCTGACTGAGTGACTGACATTTTTCTTCATTTAGATGAAATCAAAGGGTGGTTTTTCCTTTACTTTTCACTCTTGTGGGCTTGGGCTATGCTTTGGATGCTTTACTGGAAGAGCTGTCAGCTGTGAACCTCACATGATACGAGTCCACCCTTCCTGTGGGGAAGTTATTCAGAGCTGTGAAAGGAAGCCAGAAACGAGGCCCAAACCCTCTGGTGACTTTTCTTGATGACTTCCATAATTAAAAGCCATTATGAACGGAAAAACTAAGTGTTTCAAAGCTGCAGACATATAAGCGCGTAATTCACACCCCACCCAGTGAGAATGGATCCATTGCCTCTTGAACCAGGATGGGAAGAGGGAGTTATCTTGGAGATAAACCAGCAGCTTCCCCTCACTCTGCCAGGACACATTTATTTACCATGATTAAACTCCCAGTGCTACCTTCTCCCCTGCACATGCAAGGGAGAGGTGACCTCTCTTGCTGTCTCCCCAGGCACAGACAGATGTTTTATTCTGTGCAATTGTTTGCTGCAGAGCACAGTGCATTAACTTCATTACATCCCTGGTAAGAAAAACAGTTCCTTCCGGCACGAGTTTTTTCCCCTTCAAGACACTTGTTCACACCCCCAGATTACGCAGGGCCTTCAAAGGTGTATTTGGCACAAGCCAGGGAAAGGAAGATGGTGCTGGGACACACAAAATAATTAGGGCCGAATGCTTGCTGACTCCCTGCTGGTGATCCCAAAGTGCTTGCACTGTGCACAGAGCAACCTTCTCCCTCTTCAGAGCCACGCTGGTTACTGTCAAATCTGATCTCTCCTTCTCACACTGCTCTGCCAGACCATTCTGGCAGAAGTTTCTCCCTTCCAGATGCATTTTCACTCCACTGTAACACTACTGACCCTTTCCACACTGAAAGCACTTCATGCTTATCAGAAGAAGTAAACCACTTTGTATTCACTGCACTGAGGTCCACAAATGCCACGCAAGGATTTGTCTCAGGACAGCCAGAAGGCAGAAGTCAGGGTGAGATGTGCACCATGCCCCCGGGATGGTCTGCAGCGCGGCGGGAGCCTGGCGGGTCAGGCAGTGCCCGGCCCTGTGGCACCCACCTGTCCTTGACTCTGAGGATCAGCTGGTGGAACCGGTCCACGTGCTCGAAGCTGGCCTTGTCTGTCACCGAGTAGACGATAAGGAAACCATCTCCAGTCCTCATGTACTGCTCCCGCATTGCACTGAACTCCTCTTGGCCCGCAGTATCCAGAACTAGGACAGAAGAGACAAAGGGTTATAGTTATTGTGAGGGACCTGTAGCTGCTGGCACCACCATGTGTCCTGTGGCCTTTCTGCCTCTGCTGGGCTTGCTCAAAGACTGTAAGATCTGATGAAATCAAGCTGGATGGACAAGGGGGTTTCTGTCCCAGACCTCACTCATCCTTGTGTGCCTAAGCTGGGAGCAGATGGAGGGGAAGATGACTATGTGGATTTCATTTTCATTTTCCTTTTCCAGTGTTAAATACTGATCACTAAATTTGGGGAGTTGTTCCTCTGGCAAGACTTGGCTCAAAGTATTTCACAGCCCTCCCAACTCTTCCCTCTCCCAGCAAAGAAAACCCAAGACTGGAAGATTAGGTAAGAGCCAGTTTAAATGTCAGGCATAACCTACAAAATGCATGAAGCAGAGCTGGGAGACAACCCAAAGTAATAGCTACAAGCATTTTCCTTCTCTCAGCACCTGGATATTATTTCCAGACAATTTTGTCCTTTTAGAGGGAGCTGTGGGGAACTCCCCTTAAATATTTTGTCCCAAATGGTGTGCTGATACTAGGGAGGTAACTAAAACAGATGGAAAAGCTTTAAGTGCCTTGCATATCCAATACAGTGATCACGTTTCTGTGAATAAATCCATGCTCAAATCCCCTAAAACACCTCAGTTCTGATGGCCACCCAGATGCTGTTCCCCCCTAGATGAAACTTAATGGAATCTTAACTCACTGGCTCTCCATGGATCTGTCTCGCAGGGGGTCCCATCACCTGTGGAACAAGCTACCCCAGCCTTCTGGATAAACACCACATACTGACACACACATCAGTGCTAGCTCCTGAGCCCCAGCTTTGTGCACAGCCAGGATTTTGACTGGCAGGAGGAGGGTACAAGAGGAGTTCACCAGTTTAGGCTATGCCAGTACAAGCATGGGGTGGACTCGAAGTGCATCAGCTGCTCAGAAGTACTAGTCCTAATGCATCGATGCACCCCAGAGGCAAATGTGGGACCATCATGATGACTGGGAACATTTTCACATCCCAGTCAACTGGGCTGGGTGGGAAAACTGTTTTGCTTCTGCTGCACAGCCGTGGCATAAGCATCTGCTGCCCACAAGTGATGGGGAAAGCCCAGGGCAGCCGTGGATAGAGACTGTGGCAGGAGCGTTCTGCTGACAGAGCAGCAGGGCTTGATACAGGTTTGTCTAGTCTGAACGGGCCCGCAGTCCCAGCAAGGTGTTCCCTGCACGGGTAACTACTCAGGCTGCCCCAGATGGGGCCATGATAAAGACCACTTCGCTGCATCAGCACGGCTGGGCACAGGTGGACACGCTGCACCCCACGAGCCAGCCACACACCTCCACTGCATGTCTGCAGGAGAGACAGCTACACTGGAAGACTTGGAGACCTTCCTTGGTGATGGCAGGCCCTTTAAAGCCTTCAGCCTCACTTGTCCTCCTGCCTTAACTGATGTTGAGTGTCTGTTTCCATGAGCTCTTAAGGTAAAAAGAGCTTCTAGGCTCTTGCAAAGACCCTGAGATTTAGGCTTTTTTGCCAAGATTGCTGGAAAATCACCTGAGTCTCTTCATAGCCTTTTATCCTGCTCCTCCCCTCTAAATCTAGGAAACAAGGGTCTCAGCTCAAAGGCATTTAGGCTATTCTTAAAGACTGTACAAAAAAAAAAAAAAAANAACAATCCAAAGAGACTGCATGTGCTGGTAAATTTCTATGCCCTGGGCAGAACTGCTACCATGGAATAAGGCCAGGACTCTGTAGCTGGGACAGAAGAGGAAATTAATCTTTCCTACCTGCCCAACCCGTATGGAGAGGCTGGGCTGCCCTCATCTGACTCCTGAGGCAGCGAGACATGGTGTCAGGGCAGGGCTGAGCTGACAACCAGCACACAAACCCAGCTTGAGGTGGAGTGGAAGAGCTCCCCGCCGGAGCCGAGCCCTCCTGCCCTCCCAGCCCCTGAGACAGGGCAGGTGCCCCAGCACAAGCTGTGGGCAGGAAGGTGGAGATGGATGTGCTGTATCCTGCATGATAATTTGCTTAGGGACTTCCCCTTGCTCTGGCACATTTGCAAACTTCCCATGAAACACACAAGAAGCATCCAGCTCTGCCTTTGCACCCATCAACCCATCCTCAGCTGCTGCCCCTCCAAAGCTCTGCATCCCCTGGGAGAGGGGGCAAGCCCTGGTGGGGGCTGTGGGGATACCCCACTGCGTGGGGCTCTCCTTCCTTGCCTGGATCTTGGCCATGGCATCACACTAAACACAGGCAGAGCTGCTATGTCAGCAGCTGCTATTTAAAGGGAATTCATTTGCAGCATTGATAAAAAGGCGAGCAAGTCCAGGCAGCATTTAAAATGGCACTTTGAAAGTGTAAGTAAAAGACACACAGCAGTGAAGGTTAAGGTTAATCTCAGATGGGTTTTTCATACAAAGTTAAGCATGGTGTAGATGGCCAGAGAAAGTCCTAGTCTTAACTTTAAATGTGCTCTTCATCAAGGCAAACCCGCAGCCTAACGCTTCTGTGCTTTGTGAATTGTGAACAACAGAGGAGAGTGATCTGGATCCTTTGTAGGCAGGACAGGACCACATCCAGAAAAGCATCAGCACTGAAAAAGGGACAGATGTAAGTGGCTATGCTTGTGGTGTTACCTTGTAGCATAAAAGCTTCAAGAAGACTCCTACCTATAGAAATAGGAAAGTAGCAAGGAGAAACCTTAGGAAGGGGTAACTCAGAAGGTGACTGGCTTCCCAAAGGGATGAGGAGATTTAGCATGTTAGCCAGCATTCACCTTCTTTTAAAATTGCTGTCTCTACAGACGGGACGCCAGAAGACAGAAATAACCACGAGTAGAGAACTGTGAGCTGGTACACTTTAAACCACCAGCTGCCCCACTGCCAGCACATAAATGCCAGTGTGGAAACAAGGCTGGACCAAAGCACAGCAGGTTTCTTCTACCTCATTCTTCCAAGAACTGAAATCAGACTCATAGGCTGCACAGTGCATTGTCAGGGACTTCCAACAGAAAACTTGGTGAAGTTCTCAGTAATTTGACCAAAGAAGCAAGGAGGAGCATTAATGAAAGCATTTGGGTAAGCTGAAGGAGAGGGAAGCCGAGGATGATCTCTGATGTAAGAAAAGACATCCAAAGAGGGCAAAGCCATTTGCAGCTATCATGAGACCAGCTGGAGACTAAACTAAGAGCAATTAGGCTGTGAGAGCCCAGCAGGGACGTCTCCTGCTTTGCAGGTAAGAGGTTGCTGAGTGAAGAGATGGCCTTTTCCACTTTCCAGTGGATGTGACCCCCAGCTGCTGTGATGAACTCCTTGCTAATTGAATCCTGCCCCTCTAGAGCTCTCCACACCATTTTCCTGTGAATCCTGATGGGTTATGCAAGAGTGCAGCTGCCTAGAGAGCACTTCTGAGCAGGCACAGGAGCCCAGGAATACACGGGAATTTGAGGTCCAAAATAGAAGCACTCGGTGCTTCAAGGTGTATCATGTGGCAATGTCTCTGCAACCGGCAGTGCTCCAAGTGCCCATCCAGAGAAACAGGCACTTGAATCTAAAGCAAGGGCAGAGACACACTGTGAACTCTAAGTCATCAATGGCATTGCTTTTTCTGGAGCCTAGGCTGGATTCAATTCCAACACAGCATTCCCAGCCTTTGAGGAGCTCAGATCTGGTTGTGCGGGTGAGTTCTTCTCTTTTCACATCTAGGCAAAATTTCCTCCTGCGTCTTTACCTTTATGTTGCCAGGCAGCTGGGTGTATAGGTCACCTCAAGAGAGTTTCTCCACTGTCCATGGCATCTAGAGGGGATGAAGACGAACTGACCAGCAGGTTAACCCACTTTCTGTCCTTCAGCCTTTGGTTTCACTGCCCTGCAGCTTGGTACCTAAGCTCATGGGAAAATTTAACTTGAATTGCCAAGTCAAACTAATGAGCCTCAGGCTGAGGAAAGCCACCTCCACAGTCTCTGTCTTCTCCCATCAGCAGCACCGTGGGAGAGGGCACTCCTATCAGCCACTGGCTTCAGCTGAGGAATTGGTGCTCTGGGCACTGCACAGATGAGGTACT
The DNA here is from genome assembly GCA_013397845.1 of Melanocharis versteri. Lineage (NCBI taxonomy): Eukaryota > Metazoa > Chordata > Aves > Passeriformes > Melanocharitidae > Melanocharis > Melanocharis versteri. Next base: position 2,162,212 of record VZTG01006781.1, read on the forward strand.
GGGGTCACAGCTCCTATTCTGTATCCCCACACCCCAAGTCACCTTGAAGAGGTATGAGGTGCCCTCGTCATGCGCAAGGCAAGGCAGACACTTCACTCGGTCACTCTGATGCTTCTGCTCCTTCTCAGACACAGCCACACTGCCCCTGGCATGACAGCTTTCCTCAGCAAAAAACACATGACAGGGAAACACTGGGGCTTTTATGAGCCCTTCTTCTGTGCCCTAGCTAAATACACAGATGTTATAACATGGAAAACCCAAGCACTTGAATTCTTGCCCTTTCTTTAAGCAAAAAGAAGAGAGGAGTCTTCAGGAGAAAGGCTTCCACATCAATAAACAGAATAAAGATGCAAGCCCTTAAAGGAGCTCTTTCTCTAACAAAGGGCAAGTATTCAAAGCCTTGTGTTTTCCATGTTGCAACATCAAAATTTTCCTGGCAGGAAAAAAGTCCCCACAACCCAAGACAAAACCCCCTCTTTCATGGTTGCAAAATCCCAGCAATTAAAGGAGGGGAAATACTGTACACACAAACAAAAGAATGAAAGTACAAATTTCACTTGAATTTTAATGCTCTCAGTGATGCTACTGAAAGTCTAAATTAACAAAAATGAGAAGAAAGCAAGCCTCAAACCAACCCTCCTGCCTGCAAGTCTGAAGTGACCTTTGATCTCCCTGCCTCATGGCTGAGTCGATCCCAAGTTTTCCAAGAAGAAAAGCAGACAGTGTGCCCAGGGATGACTAGCAGCAAAAACCCTCAACAAAAAGGGATGCATGGGACAGACAGGTGGGAAGGGCAGAGAGAGCATGGGGGAAGGAACAGAGCTTGGTGTGACTGCACAGGGGTGCACACCAGGCTGTGCAGGTCCAGCCCAGCACAGGCATTGAGAGGATGTCTTTGGAAGAGAACTAGAAGGGAAACTGAAGCTCAGGAGCAGAGAGACAACTTCTAGGCTGTGAGAGTTTCATCAAAATCACACCAAGGAAAGGAAAGAGAAGAGAAGGGAGACCACAGCTTCCTTTCATCCAGCACAATTCCTTGTTTGGCCGGTACCAATTGGCACAGCCCTGCTGACAGCTAAGAGTTCAGCCCAATTCCCCAAAAAGCCCAAGCCATGTGCTTGTGGTCATCTCTTCATCTCCCTTTGCTTGCCACCTTTTTACCTCTGTGTGGTGTATGAGCCATAAGGAATTCTGTACCACAGAGAATATTTTGCCATATTAAGGTATTCCACTTTTGGCTTCATGCCCAGATTAATAATTCCAGACTGGCATTTTGCAGCCACACCAAAAGAAATCCTCTGCTACTTGCTAAGTTAGCCTGCACACAGAAAGGAGTGTACAAAATTAATCACAGCAACGCAACTGGAGCAAGAGCTAATCAAAGCAGATTAACCCTGGCCCCCACTTAATTCTGACCTCGTGTGTCTGTACAGCACCTGCGTGTGAGTGCATTTCACCAAGCACAGCACTGTTCTGATTTCAGCACGACCAGCAGGGAATAAACCAAGACAACGTATGCAGAGAAAATTGGAGGCTGATCCTAAAGCCTCATTAGAGTGGCAGCAGCCGAAATATGGGCTAGCCACAAATTGCTTGTGCATCTTTGATTCAGGTTAAGTGCCCTCTTCCACTCTACAACACTTGTCATCCAAACACTGCATCAATGGTCTTCTAAAGCTGGCATAAGGTCAACAATAAAGTGGTTTTGTGTAGTGTTGGACTTGAACACAACAAACACAGGTTCCACAATCTTCTGGGAGGCAGGGCACTATCACAGACAACTCTTTGGTGAGAAAAATAGACAGAGAACAAGCCAAAGAACAAACAGGTAAAAGAAGATTTTGAATGTAGCTTTTGCTCCAAGATCTAAAATGTGAAATAAAATAAAATCCTATTCCATTTCAGTCTACTTTCAGTGAGAGATTTCAGCAAAGGAAAAAATGCAAGTCAAACATTTCATCATGCTGCCAGTTAGTGCTGTTGAATAAATGTGGGTGGAGGTCTTCATGGAGAGAAGCCAAATGCTTTATGCAAGCTGGCTAGCAGAAGGGTTTTTTTACAACATAATGCTGGTGCAGTTACAAAATGCTTGAGATGCTTTGTACAGAACTGCTCAGGCAACAGCCTGGAAAAGGGTGGGCTGTTTCCTTTTTTTTAACATTGTTGGATGTCTATGTATTTGGCTTAAAAAAAAAAATAATGGTTTCTGAAAACTTCAAACCTTACAGAGCCCCTCACGCTATATCCTGACTTGGCTGCTCATGTTCCAAAACTAGTTCCTATTTTGGGGGTGGGCAGCTGCTTCTTCCCACCAAGCACTGCATGAAACGTCACCTTGTAAAGGCTTTGGTCATAAAGAACAACTGGAAAGGCTAAGATTTATCATGATGCATCTTTACCCTTCCTATCATGTTTGTCCCTAATTTTATACCGTAAGTGATTCATGTAGCCACAACAAGAGCAGCTGTCCCAGTATATGGTGACCTCTGAGAATGGCCTAGATCCAAAGCCTATGACAGAGAGCTGAGGCAAACAACACATGTGTTAGTCAGTCTTGGTGCCCTGTTTCTGCTGGGCAGATGGAAAAGGGTCACATCCTTTTTCAGGCAAGAATATTGCCTTTCTTCCAAAATTCTGATTGTTCAAAGTCTCAAGTGGTAGGAAAGAGAAGCAGCTGCAGTTTCACTTCTCTGGCTGTGAAGCATCTGTGGGCACACAAACCCTGGAAGTCAGGGATTCCCAACATGCCATTCAAGGCCACAGCTGAAATCAGTTCAGCCCAAGTACAGCCACTACGCTTCATCTCAGCTAAAGAAAGGCTTTTTCATTAAAACAAAGAGTTAAGTTTCTGCTTGTTGGAAAACAATTCTTTCACCACTCCCACTCAGATCAGGTTTGGTTGGGTTTTTTATTGTTGTTTTGGTGGGGTTTTTTTTTGGTCTAAACAAAAATTCCAAATATTCAGTGAAAGATGCCTTTACTTTTCAATAATTTGCAAAACCAAGCCTGTTTCAGCCAACACCAACATGTACAGCAGCTGGTACTGTTATATCAGAACATGGGGCGCACCATATCAGTGAAGATAAAGGTTGCTCATTTTAAAAGGCTGGATTCTGGACTAAAAATAATGAATTTAATTTAGAGCAGGACTAGATTTTTCTTTTATACAGGACTGGCATTTTAAAAATAATACATTTATGAGATAGTTAATTGGGAGCAGACATCTCTGATGCAGATGACAAGAAGAGACATTTCAGCACCAATTTCACAAATACTCCCTCATATCAACTATTAACATATTTGAACGAACAAATGTTGGCAAGATTAACTTGCTTTGTTGTTTGCTGGTTTTGGTTTTCAATACTGAATAAAAGCTGTTCTTTTAAGGACTTTGTGGCCATTTATAGTCACTAAATCATATCTGATAAATCCTTAAGTGTGCAACTAAGATCTCAAGTTTCCAGACCAAGCTAAGAGTCTTCACAACAAATCCCACCAGCATGCACATTCCACCACTCAGGACAATCCCCCAGCTTTCTGTCCCCACACACCAATGACATTTATGCAGAGACACCAAAGATCTTGAGTGCCTTCTTGACAAGAGGGTGGAGGTAGAACCTGGCACAAGCGAGGCTAAATTTACTTCAGTTATGTTAGTGGCTCCAGACATGAACTTGGGTAATTAAGGCACAAAATACTTGCTTGCTTCTATGTACTATCTAGTTATTGTATAAAGCAAAACAAAACTTACAACATTTAAGAGCAAGATTCCCTTTTATAGCTGTGGTTAGTCTGCCTCATGCAGCACAAATGAACAAGCTGCAGCTTCAGGAAATACAGGGCTTTCTCCTCACCTACTAATCAAGGGGTTTTTTGGTTGGGGTTTTTTTGCCTGTGTGTTTCACAGTTGTTGTTTCGTTTAAAAAAAAAAAAAAAAAAAAGGCATCAGTTTTTCTTCAAATAATTGAAAACTCTTGGTTACAACAGATCTCCAGGCTGGTACCCTACCCATATATAAATGAAACAGGTAATTAAATATGAAAACATCACACCTGAATGACTGGAGTTAAGAGCTGTAACAATTCTTCACTGTCAGTGGACAACAGTTTTGATTAAATGTTCTTTCTGGTTATAACCCTCACTCAGAAATAACTCACTGTTATTTCCCAGGGGATGAGCTCAACCACAATGAAGTATCATTAGCAACAGCCACCTGGCAGTGCTGTAATTCACCCGCTGCCAAAGCCTACTCCAAATGTTAATGAGGATCTGTAGGTTTTCACAGCCCTGCAAGAAACATTTCTGTGCAGAACTGGAACCAATGCAACTGGAAGCAGAAGCTTTGCTGGAGACCACCTGCAGACTCTGCACTGCAGCTCCAGCTCCTGCCAGCCCACAGCAGAGCAGGAGAGACACAGGGACACAACATGCTGTGGGAGACACTGAGGTCTAGTTGCAATTATGCTCAGCTAGAAGGGAAAGGGGATTGTGAGAGTAGCTTGCTTACCATCAAGAATTGCCCATTGCCCATCTATTTCCGTGTGCTTCAGGTAGGAGTCTTCAATAGTTGGGTCATAGTCTGGCACAAAAATCTTCTGGAAAAACTGAATGGTGAGAGCACTCTTCCCCACACCACCATCTCCAACAACCACCAGCTTGTACGTGGGGAGGTTTTCGCTGGGAACAGCACTTGTAGCCATGCTTCCAGTGTGCTAAACCTGCTGGAGAAAGAGATCATCTCCAATCACTCAGCAGCAATGAAAAGAGGGCACTATGCACAAGGCAGCTTTTAACTGCTGCCAAAGAAGTGAGAATGAAGGCAGCTCTGACCTACAAACTTCTTTTGGACAGGAGCAGCAGCACCATCTCTTCCCAACAGCTCTACTCCAACTCAGACCCAGCACCTACAAGTGCAGACAACTCCACCATTGTGCCTTGTTTACAAGGATTGCTAATTGCCACCAAATGCACATGCAACACCTATGTCATCGAATAGCTTACCTACAGGAGCTGGGTCCACATGGCAATGACAAAAATCACCCTGGCTCAGTGCACCTGTCAAGCTCCCGACAGTTTCCTGTTGCCAGTGACCAAATCTCATTGATAAATCAGAGTTGTGCCATTCCTCACTGCTTAACCCAAGGTATAGCAAACATGAAACTGTGTGTTACATCCCAGGGCCAGATCTGCAGGCAGAACTGGAGGTGATGGATGAAACTGGAGTTAACAGTCCAGTCCTGGCTCTGCCAGCAGACAAAAATGCACTTAGCTGCTTTCTTCTATCGCACTTTCAAGTCTGAGAAATAAAAACAAGAAGGCAGCAGGCCAGGAACAACAGGTGGTTTTTGTTTTGCCTTTTTTTTTCTTAAAAAAAACCCCTCAACCCTGCTGTGGCAGGAAGGCTGGTGACACAGCCGGGAGAGCAGCTTCCCGGCAGCATGGTCACACTGCTCCCCTCACCTCAGAGCTGCCTCTTAAGAGAAAGATGAAAAAACTTCCCTGGCTGAAACTGGGTAATGGCACAGGTATGTGGAGAAAGGAGAAGAGGCAGCTGTTGCTGACTAGCCCATTTCAACACTCAGCAGCAGACACTGCTCATTTAAGGAGCAGCCAGGCAGGAGGTTCTGTACATGTGAGTGCCCTCCACCCACCCACGGGCAGCAGTGGTGCTGACTCAGATCACAGAGGAAACAGGTGGCCATCTCCCAGATCTGAATGACCATTGCACCTTCTGGGAGGTCTTTCACACACTTAAAGAGAAAATAATAAAAAAATCCATCATAATGATAAGGTTGAAGACAAGGCAGTTGATTTTCTTGGTATTGGTTTTCTTGGAAAAACTGTTCAGTGCAGCAGCAGCTGTGGTGACACTTTCTGCAGGCACCTGCTCCCAGACGTTCTGGTTTTGCTGGTGCCCTTTGGGCTGCAGGTGCTGGCTGGGCTCAGCACTGAGCTGGGACCAGGACTGCTCTGAGGGAACCTCCATAAACTCTTGGCTCCCAACCTGTATCCCCACCAACCTACATAAGCTTTTGGAGGCTTTCCCAATAATCCCAAGGATTTCTTTTTCATTAAAAAGACAACTTTAACTTTTTCATTCTCAGAAACCACCAAGTAAGGCTGATGTGCTCTATGCCACAGCTGGGCCACAGAAGCTGATTGTGCTCTTGTCAAAAGACAAGAACAAAATCTGCTAATCCAGGTTAGTTTCTCATTTCTCTAGTCTCTTTCTCCAAAATCATTACTTCAGTTTAATCCAAAATATTGAACAACAGAAGTACTTTTGACCTGGCAAACTTGGGGGTCTCATGTTCTTTCAGTACACTGGAGACCTCATACCACCTCTAAAAGGAAAAGCCCATAAGGAGGAGACAGAAGATCAGATTGCTGAGTCTAAGAACAGCAAAGGCCTCTTGTCCAGGTTGAGACAAGCTAACATTTTCAGAGCAAGAAGAAGCATGATCAAGTCTGCTTGTTTCTAAATCACCTTTGGAGGAAATTCTTGAGAATAGCAAGAATTTCCACTGCAAGCAACAGCTGCTGGATGTGGAGAAGACCAAACCAGCTGAGGTTTGAAATAGTCTTACTGCATGTCCTCACAGCAACCCCAAGGAAAAGTTTCTTAGCCCTGTTTTTGAGTAAGCCGCTTTCTCATATTTACGAGACCACACATCAATACACAGCAGGCTGGGCTGCAGAAAAACCCATGAATTTCAACTAAATGCCTCATTTTTGCTTGAAAGACCAAGCTTTATTTCTGTGTAAATCCTTCTTGGGTCAGATGATCCTCACAGGCTTTTTGAGACACAGTCCCTGGCTAAAGCTCTGCCCCTCCTTCCAACACATTTAATGACAATTTTTTGCTTTGCCCATGGCCAAGATTTCACCCCATCCTTCTTCACATGGTGGAGCAGCTCCAGCCAGGCAGAATGAAAGACTGATTGTTACTGACATGGCGGGGGACGGTCTGTGGATGTGAAAAACATACTCCGTTTGTGCACGATTTTTGACCTCCTCACAAAACCACAAGCTGCTGCTTGGCAACAAGCATTACATTTTCACTGACATTTTGTGCCAGCCCTTTAACCCGCTCCTAAGAAGCCTCAAGCTTATCTTGCATGAAATGCTCCCCAAAGTACTAGGATAATGTTTAGCCCATTGTACAAACTGTGTCTCTGCCCAGCATGCTTATCGGCTGAATCGGGGCATTTGCTTCCCGTTGTTTCCACAAGTTTGGTCATGCTGTGCGTCTGAACCACCAGACAGAGTGTTACGTAGCCTGGGGAAAACAGCAAGAACTGAACTGGAAAAAAAAATTGAAAGAAAAAGTCAAGAACTGTAGGCTGGTTTGTTGAGCATAATTCTCTGTGTTTCAGGTGATGCTAGCATAACAGATGAAAACTTCCACTGAGTGTCAAAAGGCAGCATGTTTAGATGCTTCTGCAGGATTGTTTCTACTGCTCATGGAAACACTCCTCTTTCTACTGAGATGGCAGGTCCCATGCTCCAGCCATGCATGTACATAACAAAAACCTTCTGAAAGTCAAGCACTTCAGTCCCTCTACCTCTCCACCTGCCCTGATAACCAAAGCAAGACAACTCATGCCTTGACAAGATTATAAACTTAACCAGCTCATGATTCAAACCTTTAAAACAACATATATCATTTCCTGGAAAAGACTGAACACTCCCAAAGGTGCACAGAGCTACAGGCAACTGCAAAAGACTTGGGCTGATTTTCATGTGTTTTTGGCAAGAGTACTGACACAGTCCTCCTCAGATGGGAGCAAGAATAAGCGTGTTTGCTGTAGACCTGACTGGGAAAAGTGAAGCACAAATGTTTTTATCTATTGTCTGAATACAAAGCAGCATGTGGTAATACACTAATAAGCTCTGATGATAATCATCTTAAAATTTATATAGTTGTTTATTTTGAAGGAGCCAAGAGAAGGATCCATACCCTACACTGACAAATGCTGTCAGGGCTCTGGTTTAGTCACTGGAAGGAGGCTGATTTATACAACCATCTTCATACACACTGGCAAGGCTGGTGGCCTGACAGCACAACCCAGTAATGCTGAGACAGTCAGAAGTGTGGCTACTTCTGGGGTAGGTGGATGGGAAGAAAAAAGAAACACTGATCCAAGGGTGCCACAGAGGCTGAGTCTCCTCAGCAAAAAGCAACTTTTTTAGGAGGCAGAATAAACTGCATAAAGCCCCATTTACTTCTCTGGACATAGAGGTGGAGTGGAAAGGCTGAGCTATCCCCTTGGAGCAGCCAAGTAACATAAAAACACGAAATTCAGCTTAGCTTGTGTGACTGGCCCACAAAACGTAGGTAGTGTATCTAATCCTCACCCTCATTACAAAACTTGCCCTGAATGCAAGTGGGTCTGAGCACAGCTTCTGAGCAGAGTTGTGGCCACATATGACAATAATAAAAAATAAAATGGACTCCAGACAGTTGATATTTGATGTGCTGGCACCCCTTTCCCTGGTTCCTGCTCTGCTGTCCTGGAGGCTGAGCTCCCAGGGCAAGGTCATTACAGAAGGTCAGTGAGCTCAGAACCAAGCCCTGGATCTGTAGGGGAGGTTAGTGCAATTAAAGACACTGGCTCCCTGACTGAGAAGACCAGCATGACAGTGATTTACAGTCTCCATGGCAACATGCAACACAAATTGCTTAATTCTGTTATGAAACCTCCAGAAAAAGCTACAGCAGGGCCTGTGTGGGAACTACCAAGCTCCCTCTTCCTCTGCTGCAGCTCTCCAAAGCAGACAACTTCAGGGAGCCTACGTCCACCTCAGCAATAGCCTATGATTTAGCACATACTAATGTATAAGCATGGATGCTGATGATTCCATGAGCCCACGGCCAAGGCACTTTTCCTATCATCAGCTTGTTTTGGTCCATGGCTCTTCACCCGTGGCCTGCCAGAGCTCTGCATACCTGAGGACACCAATCTCACCTGAGGCCGAGGAAGACTATCAGCCACCGAGGCTGCCAACTACTCCTACGGTTGCAATTAAGAACTCTTCCTCTACCCACAGCTCACTCGATTACGCCCTTTTACCCGGCCACTTTGTAAGCATTAGCAGCTCCACGCAGTGCCTGCAGGGCTGAAACGCTGCAAAATCTGAACACTTCCCTCTCTGTTCCTCTTGCAGACTGCTGGCTGCCGCCACACAACCACCACGACACACCCAGAGACGCTAGCCAGGTACCAAAATAGTTCAGCTCCATGTGTTGTAGGCAATCCCTTGGGCTGGGAACTACTAAGAATCCTTGAAAGACAGGACATGCCCTTTTGGGAGGCTGCTGCTTCCCTTGAGTCATGCTGATCCGGACTGAATGAACTTCAGGAATTTCTCCCTCAAGTAGGCATGACCATGTCCCAAGCCTCCAAGAGCCAAAGGACTCGTAGGTGTACGAAAAACCACTGCCAATTATTATTAAATAAAGATAATTAACTCTTAGCCAAGTTTTCTCCAGTCTGTCAGATTTCCTTCCCAGTCAATGCCTCAAAAAGGACAAACTGAACAAAAGCTGGAGTGTGTTCCAGTCTTCAGTAGGAAGTCAGCATAGAATAGATCTGTCATGGGGGAAGCCAGAGGCTGATGCCCTTTCTAGTTCTGGCATTAAGTTTTTCAAAACCCAAGTGAAATTTCAACTCTCAGTGGTTTTCTAAGAAAGTGGATTCTAACAGGTGCTCTCAACTCCCATCAGCTTCCAGATCTGATGGAGCCCAGCACCTGGTAAGACCCACACAGGAAATTACAGGCATTTCCTTTTGGAGCAGTGATCAAGCCACTATCAGATTGCTACTAAAAGGGAGAAAAAACCCCAAAGCCTTAAACCATCAGTCATTTAAAAATAAAACCCTCTACCAAGCAATAAAGAGCTGCAATTGGCTGGGCTTTGAACTGGGGGGATGTAACATTGGGTCCTGGCAGTGGCCTCATCAATCCTCCTCCTGTGCAAAAAGACGCTGTACCCCGAGTGCTGTGTTCCCCGAACTGCTCACTGGCTTCCTGTGCCAGCCAGACCTTTTCTCCCTTTCAACCCAAAACTGCATCACCTCCCCCACCACACAGATGCTGCTCAGATTTACTGTAAGAGAAAGAAAACGCACCGGGGGAGTAATGAACCACTTGAGATTCACACAAAAGGCAGCTAAAGGTAGTAGCTGCCTGATGAATACTGGTAGTTATTTCAGGAAACACGGAATTATAGCCTGAACAAATAATAATAATAAAAAGCCACGTCACTGGAAATGGCTTAGGTAGTAGGCGGCTGCCCCACCTTCCCCCTCTGCGAATCCCTAAGTGATGTAAGGAGGAGCCCTTGCTGTAGAACTGAGCAGCAGCTTTCCCGTGGCCAGGCTGGGTTCAGGGACTCATTTGCTTTTACTGGGAAGCACGTGCTTGTTGGTGTCCCAATCTGTGTGTAAGTGCAGCACAGCATGAGTCAGTCATACTGACAAATGTCAACCAAAACCAACTCTTGCTTCCCTCTCCCAACTCCTCCTCCACCTCCCACAACAGCTCCATTAATCTTCAGCCTGTTTCCCTCGGTGATGTAGTGCCCTTTTCAAAATACGTAAGCAGAGTTCTGTCACTCTGACAAGCCAACAGTCAGGTGTAGAAGCCAGATTATTTTTTTTCATTATTATTATCAAAAACAACACTTCAGTCAGATTTGGGTCATTTGTAGTTATAGCTCTGCCACTACCAGTTCTGTAGAAGAATCCAGTTACGTGACCAGAAAGCAGCTACACAAGATCCATTCCTGCATCTCTAAGACCTCAAATAAAACTGTATGGTTGCCAGTTTAGGGGTGTCCACTGGAGGCTGATCAAAACCTTATGCCAAGGTATGAAATGAGAGCATCCCACTCAGTAACTGGGGCCTGGCTCAGCTACTCTTACTTCCATTATTCCTTGTGTGTTTAAATCCACCATCCCTTTCCTTACTCATTTATTTCCAAAGCTCTCAGGAGACATCAGGGGATGACAGATTCCTGTATTACTCTTGCAAATTCTTTGCTAGTGAGGCCAGGAATGCTCCTCCTATGTTATCATGGAACCAATGAAGCTGACCTAAACATACTGTAGCAAAAAAGCAGATAGCCAAGATGTTCCCCTGCCCTGCCCAGCCAGAGATAACACAGCAAGAACAAATTTAGTGGAGGAAGCAGCTTCAAATTCCAATAGCTGCCCTTCCTGCTTGCACAATCCCTGGAAATGGGCAGCTTCCCTCCTACACATCCCAGCTTGCTGACACACCAATAGAAAAGACCCCAAATTCACTGCCCTGGGTGGTTTTGCTGCTCTTAATACTGCTCAGTGAGGTTTCTGAAGCAATAGCCCAGTGCTTCAGCAACGCCCTGTCTGCAGCCCAGATGTTCTGCTGCCTGCCTGAGGCCCTGATGCTGGTGATGTAGCCAGATGTGCATGGTACAGCCAGATGTGCACAGCACAGCCCTTCCGGCCTCAACCAGCATCACTTTGGGCAGGTGGAAGTGGTCCAGGCAATGAATTCCTGTGCTGCAGCATGGAGCTGTGAGGGGATCCTAAGCAGCACCAGGGACTGCCCAGCATGGACCTCCTCACAGCTCCACCCTGCCTCCCCCACATCAGTCCCAAAGCCCCTGCCAAAACAAAGGGTGCATCCAGGCCTCTGCCCAGCTCCTTGATGGGTCATTGCCCTGCAGCCTTATGGGCACCATGCTGTCCACACATGGCTGAGCCAAGGCACAGACTTCATGGCACCTATGGATGCTTTGGAGATGATTAATGGATAGAAAGGGTACAGGGCCATCTCATTCCAGTCACCCTCCTGCAAATCAATCAATGCATTTGGCTCCAAGTTTGTCTTCCAGTCAGGCTCAATTCAGTATTTAATGCTTTCTACATCTCCAGTGTTGCTACCGGATGTCTCTCAGGACGTAAATGGCTTTTTAAAGACTCCCTTCCCTCCTGGCAAACACACTTTGCATCTCTTAGACAGCTGCAAAGAACTGAAGGCTGTGAAGTTCCCTGAGAATAGCATTTCCACTAGGGGATGGGTGAATCCTATCAAGTCCAAGGGACAGATGAAGGAAGGTGAGGAAAGTGGGGATCTCCTGGCTATTTCCAAAATCTGTCCTCTACCTGCAAATCTTTTCCAAAACTTGACTCATGTCTATGTCCTTCCTAGGCAAAAAGACTATTGCTTCCATATCCTATGGAAAACCAGACAGATTGCCTGTTCACCCTGCATCACAGTGTTCCCTGAAACTATCTGTGAGCTACGGGGCAGCACGGATGTTTCTGCAATACTTCTAAACCCCAAGGCACAAGGCAGGCTTGTGGGGCTCTCTATAAATTTTCCCAGGGTCTCGGATCAAGGATAGTCCTCCTGGCTCCCCACAACGCATCTGATACTCACTTACAGGTACAGAAGAACAGAGAGTCTCTGGTCTGTAGTGCTGCAGATTTAGTAGAGCTTCACCATCATGGACTTCAGAAGATGAAGGAACAGCTATCTCCCAAATTTACCCAAATAGGCACTTGGCCTATTTTATTTAGAATTTAATGACGCTAAATCCCAGAACTGTGTGGAAGGCTATTCCAGGCATTTCCCAGGTCCATGTCATTACTCTGTCACTTGGAAGACTCCAAGATCTCACCACTGGGCCAGGACCCATAACAGTAATTTTTTCCAGGCTCGTTACAGTGTCTGCCAAGAGCATAAGCCTCTTATTTACGTACAGCATGCTGGGGAGGTGACTCCATACTTGGCAAATCCAACTGCTTGTCTCAAAGAGGAGGGTGGGCAGAACTCAGAGCTGGGTACAGGGACGAGGAGTGGGATGAGGGGTGGATGCACAGCCCCCTCCTCTGCCTCACACGTGGTGATGCAGGGTTTTGCAAAGCCACAGCATTCCACTGAACCTGCCTGAGGACAAGGTGCACCGCCAGCATCCCAGCCATGTGCCAGGCCAGCCCTGCTGCCTCTTCCTAGCCCCTCTCTTTGGCAAACCCCTTGGCTGTCAGCTCTTTCCCTGCTATTCTCCTTCTGCTCTGTGCCAGCCTGGACAAGCCAATCTGGTGGCAAACACACACCTTGACATTCAAACCAGGAGTGGCCAAACCACTCCTGAGGAACAGAGTTTACCCTTGCATGACTCAAATCCACTCTCCTATCAAGTACATTCACCCTGCCAGCACTGGAGAGAAGCATCCCATGAAAATACCCCCTCAGAAGAGATACCAGGGCCCCACTGGTGCTGCTCAGCACCTGCACTTTGTTGTTGAATGCCCAAGTTACTTCTCAGATGTCATGAGTAGATGAATCCATAGAGCAGCAGCTGAAAATCAACACATCTTTGAAAGCACCCTATAAGTCAGCTGACCCAAATTTAGACCCCTGCGGCCACCCCTCACCCCCCAGTTTCAGCAGAGATCTACATCAGGATACCCTAATTCTGGTTCCTTCTACACTCAGCCTAAATTCTCTGCCTTGACTCTCAAGTCATTCAACTTGCAGCCGCGTGGGAGGGTATATATGTACATTCATTAACACTTCCATTATGCCCCGTGGTTTGGCAGGTGGTGCTGCATTATGGATTTAAACAGTGCCAGCAAGCGAATCTACAGCACTTCACTGGATTAGCATGCTATGAGAAATCATACCTCAGAAGTGCTTTGCACTCTGGTGAAGCAGCCCCGATGAACAAGGCAACAGCAAAGCTCCAACCACCACTGCACTGTGCAATCACATCAGAAATTCACCCACAACTTCGGGGAAAGATAAACCCCCTCAAAACTCAATTACCATTTGGTAGGAAAAAAAAAAAGAAAAAGAAAAGAAAAAAGCAACAGCAGATTCTCTTGCCAGTTAAAGGAAAAGGAGGCACACCCGCTTCTGCCACAAAGCATCTTTCACACACACACACCAAACAGTAACATCTGCTTTTGCCCTATAAACTGTTTTCACATGGGAGAAACACACTACACTTGGTTATACTCATTTCAGAAGTCAGCTTTCAAGGTACTTAGCATCCCACGCCCAACACGATGCCTCCTTCTGTTTCATCATCAGGCTGACACTGAGAGATTTGCAGAAATTGCACAGTCAGATTCCCTGAGAGGATGCTGTCCCAGAGGAATGAGAAGATGTGCTGGGCTGCAGAGCAATACAGACAGTGAACACACCACTGAGTCTTGGCAAAGGGGCAGGTAAGGACCTTCGATAGGACAAGAGGATCAAGCATCGGTTAAACACTGGTATCACCACACTGCTTGTCATTTTCTGGGGCTGGACTGCACTCACCTTTCCTTAACTGTGAGTGGTACTACAGTGCCATTGTACACTGCAGTTGTACCTGAGTGGTACAGAGCTCCTACAAGCGTACAGCACTTGTGCTTTACCTGAGCAGTGGGAAGGGTCACTTCACAGGTAAGACCATGCATGAACCAAATAAAGCAAGGTAACTGGACAAAGTTTCTGAGTGTAGACTATTGAGGTAAATCAAGAGCTACCTTCAAAGAAGAATCCCTGGTCCTTGATTAGCTCTTCCACATCATCGCTTTGGTTTAATCACTCTGCTCTCCTTCTCCTGAGCAAGGAAACATGTTCAATCTCCTACAGACTTTGGCTGAGAAATTCCAAAGAAATGTTTAGGTTCTGCCATAAGACCCATTTCCAACTTCCATCCACCACATAGCTCTGAAGTACAGCTACCCTGCTGCAAAGTTGTAACCAAGTCAAGACACCAAGGTCTCTTCTCAAGAACAGTGAGATACAGCATTATGTTGCTCTAGCCTTAGGGTAGATCTCATATGCCATTACTATGCATGTACAGTGCCATTATTTTTAAAGACTAAGTAAAGAGATTATGGATTAGCCTTAGTCTTGGCAATTCACGTAAATCTCTCCTTTGCATCATATTTTACATACCAGGCTCACAGAAACAGCAAAAAATTTGGATTTGACCCTTCTTTGTACTGCAGGGTTCTCTGCAAGGGACATAGGCCCTTACATGGAATTATTCTCTTATGCTTCAGCACGTTCAATGATACTTCAGACTTAAAATTTTAAATAAAACACAACTATAGATATTGGTTTTTTATATTGACCTAGTGAGTGATAATACAACATAGGATGATTTAATCCAATGGCATCTTGACACATTTCTGCACATAAAAATATCTATTAAAAGCACAGATAGAGACAGCATGGATGGCAGCTACTTGAAAAAAATAAAATAAATAAAGCCCCAAAGCATTAAGGCCTGGTAAGGGACAATATTACTTTCATCCTGCCACAGCATGTTTCAATTTAACCACTGCATCTCTCAGCACTTTTGGTTCATATTCTTTTACCACACAGAGACACAAGTTTGGTATACGCCCAGCCTTAGGAAGGGGAAATGGTATTTTGGGTCACCAGTTCCACCCACAGTGTCCACCCACCCCTCCACTCAACAAGGCTTTTGAAGTGCACCAGTCCCAAACAAGAGCCAGAATACATTAGCCTGGGGTCAGGAGGGCTTGGAGAGCCTGAGGTTGGGAGATATTTAAGGAGTTTTTTGGGGCCAACTGGCTTTGTCAGCAAGTCCCTCGCCTCCTGCTGCTCACGAGGACGCGCTGCCCAGGGCTGCTGGCATGTCTGCCCCAACCATGGATACTAGCAGGCATTTCCTCAGCCCTTTTGTAGTTGCCTTGAAGGTGGCAGACCTCCAGTCACTGCCCAAGTTCAGCAGTTCTTCACTGCTCTGGCTGAGACAGCTCCTCTTTGTCCCTTTGCACCCCTCAGCTATGCCAGTCCACCTTCAAGAGTCTTCCCAAGCCCACATGAACTGCAGCTACTGTTACTTTGCTCTGTTCTCTTTTACCCCAAACCAGAGAACTGCTCCCAGTGTTTTGTGCAGCAGAAGGATTTATTCTTATGCTGCACAAAACCAAACAGATGCTTTGACACAGGATATGCCCGAAAACACAATTTTTCTGTTTTGCTTCGACAGCCTAGCATTTATTTCCATATTCTTGTGAGGTTAGTATGTAAACAACAGAGAGTAACTTGCTGTGCTCAGGAGACCTTAAAATAAGAGTCCTATTTCTCCGTCCTCCTGGATCCAGTAAGACATCCTCCTGAGGTTCAAAGAGTTTCTGGAACTCATAATTTAAAAATCCACTGAATGAAAACAGGGTTGCTGGAGATCTTTACCAACAGAAAAGTAGATTGAAACTGTTCTGTTATTTAATAATTCAAATCCCAGTTGCTTAATTAAATAGGCTTGCTACATTGCAAAAAGAATAAGGAATTATATATTCTCTTAGCTAACTTTGCCGATTAACATGAAAGCCTTTTCAAGCTCCACAGGCGTTTGGTCCAAGTCAAACTTCTGAAGACAAACTTAATACTCCACAAGTAAATCTCAGGTAACAGAACCCTTGCTGCTCACAGGACTAGGGTGATGCAGCAGCTTGTCAGCATCTTTGTGCTTCATGGAGCTATTTTGCAGGATGCACAGCAGAAGCGATGCTCAGCACAGCATCTTAACAGAGCATTCAGTATCTCTTCAGACCTGCCCAAACCTCAAGAAAAGCAAATGGTCTGCACAGTTCCTCATGCCTGACATATTCCCTGACATGTTCAGATTAGATCTGAAAGCATCCACAGCATGTGGAGGAAACAGAAGTCTCTCAAAAAGCACTCTGCCCTTGAGCTACAGAATATTTTCTTAGGGAAGTGCTGCAAGTACTCATTCAAGTCCACCTCATCACTACAGCTCACAATCTCTGGACTTTCTAATTCTGAGCTACGATCCTTCCCCAGCTGCCACCAAGGTCTCTTCAGGTGGCAGTGAACTGCACAGAGTGGGCTCAGGCAATATCTGCCTTGTTCTCCAAGGGCAGCTGTGTCAGATGCAGGCAGGTACCTTAACAGCGAGATCATGCACTATTCTCAGAGCTACAACGGCAGTGTTTGACCTTGCACTGTTGCACAAAAACAATTCACAACAGCTGAGGGTTTTTCCAGAGCACTGGGGCATGTCTCCTCCTGTTGCAAGGTTAGTTAGGGATTCTTGTCCCCACAAAACACCAGCAGCCACCAAACCAGCATCAGTCTGCAACTGCAGCTCAGCAGCAAGCACTACTGAGCCAAAGAAATTCCTTCAGTGATCCCCCCCTCCCAGTTCATTACCCCACAGCACAAGCTCTGTGAATGCCCTTCATGACTCTTTCTGGGATTGAGTGTTTGTACTGAATAACTTCTTCCAAAGAGTCCTGCTTTAAAGATAGATGCTCCCCACGCAGCAAGTGTTGCACTTAGGCTGGTGACACTAACATTTCCATAGCAAGTATTACACAAGACATCAGCTACATATTTTCTGAAGATCACAATCTCTACTAAACTGCCAGCTGTCTATACAGACCACTCAAGAGCTATCTGGGTATGCTAAGTACAGATGACAGACCCGATAACAGCGTCTGGATGTGTCCAAGAGATTAAATTCCATCTGCATCCTGTTACTTTTGTCATTTGGTACCCCTTCAGACTCTGTGTTTCAACAACCAACTGGTAAAGAGCTTGTACACAGGACCACAAATTTGGAGAAAAAAATCCTTTAAATGCTTTTTTGGAATCACCAGCTACCTAAAGACATGCTACAGTGGGTGTTTTAGTAGTCCTTTAAGAGGGAAGGCCAGTTCAAGAAAAAAGTGGCTGTGATTCCCACTACACTGACGCCCATTAACATCCTTTTAATCTGGGTTGACTGGTTTGTTCCAGCTATTGCCTATCAGACTCACCATTAGGCTTAGTGCTTCCAGCAATGCAAAGAGCAGATCCCTATTCAGAAGTTTTTAACCCTTCTTATATTTGCAAGATGAACAAGTATTTGTTTCCATAAACCAGAGCATGCCCTGCACTGGAAAACAGAACAGGCTGCAATAGCGTACCACTCAAAACTGTATCAAAGGAAGCTTAAACACATTCATTTTCATACCAATATAACCAATTCTTAAAATAAAAACTCAAAACAAATCACAATAAAATAAAATAAAAAAGTCTAATAAAGCTGAAGATTTCACTTTAATAATTATTTTTTGCTCACTTCAAAAACTCCTCCTTCCAATAAGTGGATAAAACAGAGGAACTGCAGAGCCTCTTGCTGTTGCCAAATCTGCATTTTTTGGACACATGGCGCTGTCAGGGTTTGTTCACAGAGACCATCTCCATACTCCATTGTTGGCTCACCCAGCAATGAAATCCTGATGCCAGTCCTTCCTATAGCTGTGACAGGAGATGAGGCATGCTGGCAAGCAGACGCTTGGAAAGCTGAATTCACTGGTGCTCTCAATCAGATTGCAATTTCATTAAAGAACTTTTAAATAAAACAAACTCCAACATTTGCACTTCATAATTAAGTGGAAGGTAACTGAATTAGTGTCAAGACATGCCATAAGTGAAAGTATCCAAACCCTGGCATCCCTGTGTCCCTAGCCTGCTCTGAAAGGAAAGCTCCAGCAGCTTGCACCACAGCAGGCCCTGACACTACATCTCCTTGGGGCTGCAGCTCCTGCGGAGGAGCAGGAGAAGCCCAGATGTGCCAGGCTCTGCCTACTCCCACTCAGGGTGCAGGTACCCATGCCTACAGTTCTGCAGGCACAGCCTGGGAGGCACAGCAACATCCCTGCCCTGGCAGCAACCCAGGAGTGACTTCCCAGGGGCAGAGCAATAACTGCTGGGAGCAAGCCAAGCTCCTGCCCGAGCCCAGGGAAGTCGGCAGCACTGAGCGCTCCTGGGTTTCCCAAGAGGAATATTTCACTGTGACCCACACACAGTACATGACATGGGCCCCGAGCGAGGCACAGCATGACTTACAGCTGACTTCAGCAGGCTTTAGTTTGATCCCTAAATCCTCTAGACACTTCACAAGAATGTTGCTCAACTCCCGCTGCCTTCAGCCTCACAAGAGGTAGGCATAAATACTTAGCATTAGCATAGCTCCCCATGACTCATTTTTTCTCCTTTTTAAATATAGCATCCTATAAACGTGGATACATTCTGAGCAATAAAACTCACATTGTTACTGTTCATCATGCAACCATAACAAAAAATTCCTCCTGCCAGCTTTGGACAGCTTCCTCCACCAAACCCAAAATACTGGAGACCCTCACGAGGCTGAGATGGAGTTGTGGAGGCTGTGCTCCATCAGGGAACCCAGGCAGCACAGGGACTCAGAACTGCGGCAGCAGATGTGGAACTGGGCAGAAAGCTCCATCATCAACCCAGCCACTCATATCAACTTTATTAAGAAGAGCAGAGCTGGCTGTGGGTACAGGAAGAGCAGGGATTTGCCCAGAGGAACACAGTTTCAGTAGCTGAGAAGCAGCCTGTGCCAGCCTTGGGGAAGCCACTCACTGAAGAAGTGGTGGTGGAGGCATCTCTAGCTGGGGGATGCTTCCCACTCTTCATCTTCCCCCAGACATACATCACCTCCCTCCCTCCATCACCAGGCTTGAGCTTTCTTCCTTAGAAAAGCCAAACCCACATTGTCTAGCCAAGCACATGCCACAAGCTGCTTCAGAAGCACCAAGGAAGAAGCAGATGGGAAAAGCATGGACCAGAGCTTGTTGATCTTCATGGGAATTGAGACCCAGTTTCAGCACCCTCCTGTCTGTCCTGCTGCAGACTTTCTCATGTGATCAATCCTCCATGCTGTGTTTAGCTTTACTGAATACTTCAGTTCCTTAGCTGTACAAATGAGATAAACAGCAGGTCCCTATCTCACAGGTATGTTGCAAAATAAATAGATTGTGCATTACAAGTGTTACAGGAATGCTTTAAAACTTGCACAAGTTTTAAGACTAATCCATCACTGCCCAAAAAGAACCCTGGGACTGATAGCAAATTAAAATCTTACCTACACAAACATTAGAGTATGCAAGACTGTTTTCTTAGTTTATCTGTTTCTTCTGATAACCGTGTTTGCCCCAATGACTTGAACTGTTCCAGTCACAAGCTGTTTGAATTCAGTGCACCAAATCCTGTCTAGAGAAATATATGCTTTGCTCTGCCTACAACAACAGCTGAGACATCAGTCATCCTCCCAGCTGTCCTAAAGAAATAGCTGAAAATGCATGCTCCTATCCATCCTGCTGTCAGGTGACTGAAAAGCACATTTTTACCTCTTGGACCTCTCTAGTCAGATTACCCATGAGAACTTATGTACCACAGTATTTTTCTAATTGTTTCTCCAACATTCTTATTTAATATCTGAAATGAATGGAGTGGCAGAGCTGCCGCTCTCATCCTAGAAACTGGAATTTTAAAGACAAGACAAACAGAAGCCTTTGCTTAAAACTTCCAGGAGTATGTGTAGCTTAAAAAGCTAATTCCTATTTAAAATAATGACTAAGACTCTGAGGAATCTAACTCCCAAAGTCACACAGGTAGTTTTGAATATGTTACCCTTTCAGAGTAATTATGCTATCAAAGTTCCAGTCAAAAGCTGATGAGCGTTACTAATATATGCTGATGAGAGAGCCTGAACGTGAAAGACCTTTTTGGTTTATTTACACTCCAGTAAATCAGAAAGCACACCAAAGCTTATTTTCACATAGAAGAGTAACAGACCTGACCACAAGGGACACATAAGGAGGTTAACCCACAGCCCAGGGAGTAGGTTTACTGTAAACTGGCTGCAAGCTGATGCTGTTGTACTTGTTTTCACTGGAGATGATGGAAACTTGGAGCAGCTGTTTGGACTTCAGTGGACTAGCACCAGTCACTACATAAACCAGTGGTCTGGCCCCTTACCTGAATCATTACAAGTCACCATTCAGATGCAAAATAGTCCCCAGGCAGTCCTCAGTGACATTCATCTCTAGACCAAGAACTAGGCAGATGCAGTCAAGAGCTGGGATGAGGAAAGAATAAACTATTTTTACCACCCTGCATAAAGTTATATATTTGGTACAATATTCTTTCCAGAAGCAGACCTTCTGAAAGAGCAGGCAAGGCAGGCATTGTGTTATCCGGGAGAAGGTGAAGGAGTGCCAGGAACCTTTCAAGCTGCTCTATACTAGAAGAATAAAGTACAAGAAAGTAGTTAAAGATTTTAATCTTGAGCCTATCAATGTCAAACAAATTCCGAGGTTAACAAAATTTAGCCAAAAATTAATAAGTAAGTTGGACAAGCACTGAACATTTCTGTTGGGTCAGTTCTGGCCAGAAGAGAAGCAGCAGGAAGGGGAAACCCATCCAAGACAGTCTCAGGCACTTAGATGCCTTCTGAAGTATCTCAGCATTTGCTGTATTTATGCTCCCAACACACCCCACAAAGAAGTAAATCCTACTACCCCATTTTAGAAAGAAGAAAAGTAGACTCAGTGAGAGGCAGATTCATTGGCACCTGTAAGAGTTGCTGACCTCAGCCTACCCACCTTTGGCCAGCCTGTGACAGAGAAGGTACTTGAGGGCAGGTTTCCCACCCCTTCACCTAGCTCCAGCAATGGGGCTGGTCTCTCAGATGAAACCTATATGCCTATGCCACACTAAGCACCACTCACTGGAAAAGCAGTGTCTGAAGCAGTAAAATTGCAGGAGAGTCAGTAATGATTACCATAAGTAGAGCAAACTACTTTAAAATATTGTTAACCTCCCCCAAACCTGTCGCTACCTCTTTCCTCACTCGTTATTTCAGGAGACATATTTTTGTACAATTATTTCATTATCTAATGGCAAACTGGCTGCCTGTTCTATCTCTATGCAAGATTTCCATATATATTACTCCTCTGCTGACATTTTCTCACACATACACATGCACGGATCAGCAATTGCTCCACTACATCCTCAAACAGAGAATAAA
Organism: Melanocharis versteri; assembly: GCA_013397845.1. Lineage (NCBI taxonomy): Eukaryota > Metazoa > Chordata > Aves > Passeriformes > Melanocharitidae > Melanocharis > Melanocharis versteri. The sequence goes on from VZTG01006781.1 coordinate 2,184,077, forward strand.
AGAGTCATAAATCTCAAAAAAATGAGTATGCCAAAAAATTGAGCATCTGAAGTTACAGCTGTTCATTTGTCCTCTCTGTGCAGAAAGAGCCTGTCGTGGCTTATTGCAGATGTTATTGAAGTAGATGGAGCTGCTCGAGATTTACTTTGGATACAAACACTCAGGATGTGACCCACTGGAGTGCTGGAACTTTGTTTCCTCATGGAGAAAAATACAGCCAGTCACATTCAAGTAGAACAGGAAGGCTATTCTCCCCTCCCTGGTAAGTATCTTCTCTCAAGCACCCCTGTAAGCAACAACAGGAGAAAGAAGCAACAACTCCACCAAGGAGTGGGCTAATGTTCCTCCCATCTGCCAGTCCCACGCTCATTCTGTTTTCACTTGGACCAAATCCTCCCAACCCCTTCTGCTTTATACTTCATTAAACTTGGGTGCTTCACACAACAAAAATAATGTCATCCTTCTTTGAAAGGTCACTTTCAAGGCACATTTCCGTATCTTTTAACACCACTTCTCTTCCTCAGCCCTGCCTTGGAAGCCTGAAAATTAATTCCCTATTTTTAATATCAAATCTGTCCCCTGAATCCTGATCTACTTATTTATGACAGTAAAAGCTTCTGCAAACACCACCACCATGCAAAAACACTCCCCTCTTCATTCCTGTGGATTCATGTTAATATTCTCCACCTCCAGAGTCTGAAGAACTCCCTGCATTGAGAGCTGAACATTCCCCTGCTGAGGTGCAATCCCTCCTAACTCCACCTGTGCAGGTAAGAGAGGTAAAGGGATGAGGAGTCATGGAGAAGTTACAATGCTGAGGCAAAAACAGCTCTAAAAAGTGCAGGGACACCGCACTGGAGGCCCTGCATGGCTCCAAAAGCTGAGCAAGTCTGAAGCGAGGAACTACCAGACATGACAGCTTGGCTGAAGCGGTGACAAACTAATAAACCAGGCAAAACCAAATTATTAAGGGTGGTCAAGCTGAAGTCTGGAGTCTAAAACTTTTACAGGGCACACTGATTCATCCTAATGAACTGACTCACCTGGAGCCAGCAGGTCAGTAGGGATGCCAGGCTTGGCAGCTGTGGGTAGAGGTTCTTGGCTTGAATCCAGCCACAAAAAATACTTCACACCCAAGGAAGGAAGATAAAAATGAAAGGGCATAAATGAATGAAGCTGAACAGTTTTGTTCAAGTAGCCTTCTAGAATTAAGAGAAGGGAGTAGAGTTTCTGCCCGAATGTTGTCAGCCCTGAAACACCACCAGGAGCACACGGTGCAGCTAATGGGCCAGGGAGGACTGAGGTACAGGACACTGCAGTTACAGAAGAGCCTAAGAAACCACAGCACAGCGCCAACAAAAATGAATCATCACATCCATTTTCCCTATGTGCACCTGCCTTACATTGCCTTTGCCAATGACAACACCAGCTCACATGCAGGACTCATCCTCCTCCTCCCAGTCCCCAAGTGCCATGTCCCCACCAGTGCCAAAAATGTGTGGGGAGAAGGAAGAAAGTCCTCTCTAACCACCTTTGGATACAATGTTATTCCTCCCTAGTGTTAGCCTCAGTCCCAGTTTAAGAAAAAAACATCCAATGCAACACATGCCAAAAGCTCCCCCAACGAAGAAGGCAAGTTTAGTTTCTGCAATTCTTAGTTCCTCTGCAAAAAAATTTGAGCTCGTGAAAATACCCACCAAAAACTTGAATAAATAGAACTGCCTCTCACATCATTTCTGAAAAGAGGTGCTGGGCCAGCTCTGACCCTGGTGCAGCTGCTCTGGTTCAGAGTGGTGCTGGTGGGGTGTTTGCCCCTCTGCTATCTGGGCTATATGCTCTGTTGTATGGGACATCTCCTGGAATGGAGGAGTAAAATCAAAGAAAGACAAACAAATTGATGCAGAATTACAATATGAAGCTATTCATACCTATTTTCTACATAAACTATTATTTTTAAGGAGATGCTGTCAGCTTTGTATTTTCAGACTCAAGTATCTAGAAAAAAATCTTACCTCTCTTAGGCAGTCCAAAGCTCTACTACAGAGAGGTGTTTTTCTTTAAAGATATTACTTCATAATTTCCTTGCCACACCCCTTGTTCTTTCTCTTATCTTTCTCCTCGCCTTTCTTAAATTAACAGACCCTGTTTTTGCAAATCTGTTTTAACAGATTCAGAGCAAGAGACAAGTACCTTTCATAAAGAAAAATGACAGTTTTAGGCCTTTGAAATGCATCTCTCTTGTACAGAAAGAGCCTGAGCTAACCAGATAATTTCAGAGTGAAAACTCAGAAAGCACATCTATAGCTGGTATGACTATAAAGTTGATTTGCTTTTCTTAATATCAACTCCTGTATGAACAACAGTTTCCAGGTAAGACACACATAAACATTTCCAGTCAACAGCATCCCTTTAAGCCTGCCAACAAAATCTGAACTTAGATGATTTAAGCTACCTGAGGAGTTGCTGGCTTAGATTTTCGTATTTCCGTGACATTACTGGAAAGCAGTGCCAGCTGACAGTGCTGAAGGGCTGCAGTTCCCTGTGCTGGGAAAAAGCCTCACACCGGGGTCAGGACACCCCTGCGCGCTCTGCTCTTCTAAGAAAAGCCCTGTCTCCACTCCGACCTGCCGGTGTGAAGTCCCAGCTCGTTGTACGATGTGATCAGCTCAACAGGGAAGGTCACTGGAGCAGAGAAGTGCAGGATGCTTGAGACTGATCCACCCGAGGCGTAACACTTAATTTGCCCCTCAGCTTGCAGCCAGCATGGCTTTATCTTAGTTTCTCTGTCTAGGAAGCAGGGCTTTATATACTGTTTCTAGAGCTCTTAAGCCATTGATTAAAACAAATAAACAAACTAAAAACCTACAAGTTTTCTTTCTAATCCCCAGCAATCCCAGTCACAGGATCTGAAAAATCCTTGTCCTGTCTGTGGTTCAATTTGTTTTCTTGAAACAGAGAGCATAAAAGCAAAGTAAAAGTAAAGTAAAACCAGGAAAAAAACCAAAAACAAACCCAAACCCGTACCTCCTCCTCTCCTTCTTTCTTCGTAATTGAAGATAGCATCTCTATCCTTCTAAAAGTTATGGAAGCTTATACAAAGTACTCAGTGATCCAAGAGCAGTTTTAATGCAAGATAAGAAACCTCGCCATACCCAGATCACATCAGAACACACCCGGGGCAGGAAAGTAAAATATTACTGCAGCTCTGAATCTGTGCCGGGGGGGTGGGGGGGCGGCAACCCCTGACACAAGCAAAATCCAACAAACCCTCAAAATCCAACAAACTTACAAAGATCTTCCATTACACCGCGTAACCCAGAGCGACCCCTCTCCTCAGCGCACCGCCCGGAGAAGACACGGACCGCACGGCGTTCCGACCATCGCGCCAGACATTCCCTTCTCCCGGCGCTCGGCGGGGCACGGACCCCGAGGCCCCCGCAGCCCACCCGC